>JASANA010003618.1:0-12247 GCA_030248095.1 Ptycholaimellus sp. GST1_10 | reverse complement strand
AGGCATATCACGGTCCCCTGGAAGGCCCCCCCGGGGAGCCCCGAATGCGGCCCCCCCGGGGAGCCCCTAATCGGATCCCCGGGGGGGCCCCTAGATCGGACCCCCGGGGGGGCCTGCTCAGGGGCCCTCTCGGGGGCCTCTTTAATATGAAGCTGTAAAGCAGTAAAATTTATCTGGGAGTGGAGTATGTTTAATGGCTAGCTTTTTAGGAAAAAAGGCTCAAAGCAAAGGAGGTGAGAAGGGTTTTTTTTATCACAGTCAAAGATAAAAGTAAAGTCGCAACAGCAGTAAAAAGGAATACAGTCTCTATGGTTGCATTTATTCACACTGATAGCATATGAAAACACTGTCCTTATTCTTCAGGAGCTTAGCCAGGGCTGGCTTGCTCAGGTGGAGGCAGCTGGGATCCGTGTGGTACCATCGATTGCACCTGTTGCACAATCATTTTTGATTCGACCAAAAACGCTTCCAAGCAATGGAACAAACTTCTCGCAGGAGAGCCAGGTGAGATTCCGCAAGGATGATGGTCCATTAGTCCAGCCACAGCAGTGCGGACTAAGGACGATGCCCTGGCACTGCCTCTTCTCACCTGCCGATGCCTTTGACAGGCCCCGAGCATCCTGGCACAAAGCGAGGTTAAAGCTGGTGTGGGATGGTAGTGAGTGAACTGAAGGCAGGGCTTTGTCGATGATAGCCTGGGTAATGAGGCGGCGAACGATGGGGACGGCATAGGAGCGGCGGAGTGGGTTGAAGCCTCTGCAGAAATCCCAGGCAAAGGCAGCTGCGAGGTAGCCACAGCTGGTGCCGTCCTTCTGTTCAGCTGGGCAGCAGAGCTCCACTTTCACGTCTTCATCTGCATCTCCAGCAGCACTGCTGAACAGGATCGCCGCTGCTTTCAGGAAGGCTGGGCTGTAGGAGGACCTGCGAAAGCCTTTGCTTTCTACTCTTGTACTCACACATTTTAAAGATAACGAGATGTTCTTGATGGAGTCGGCAATGGTGGGCTTCTGGCCGAACTTGGGATTGTAGAAGACGGTTGACCAGTGTCCACCAGCTGTGCTTGCAAAGATCTGGACAGCCTCCTCCCCGTCGATGGTTTCTTCATTCACCAGGGCTTTGGCTGACAAGAAAGAGCTCACTTCTAAGAACGCTTAATAGTGTTTGCAATGTGGAACCTGTTGGTAATAGGCCTTGGACTTTGGGGTATTGGCGGTGGAGGAGATCTTGGAAGAGGTCCAGATGCTCATCCTCCAGCTGGAAGCCAGGATCGCCAAGGACACAAGTCTGGGCTCCAAGGATGCGGGCACCTTTGGGTAAAGACATTGGGCAACTTTTTATGTGAAGAGAAAAAGCAAAACCCATTGGCAGGGGACGTGTTGATGGGCTGGCGGGAGCAGAGAGGTCGGTACGAGAACTGGCGATGCTGGTGGAGGAAGGCTGCCTCACTGGCTCAAGAGTGGGGGGTGGCGAACAGCTGCTGAGCTCCTGCCCTCCCTCGTCGTTGCCCTTTGCAGCTTCCACTTCACAACCACCCTGCAGTACCTGTCGCTGTTCATGACAAAAAGGGTTTTGTGGGCTTTGTGCTGGAACCTTGATGTAGGAGTCAGGGTCGAAGCCAGCATGGCGATAGGCAGCATCGATGATGGTCACCAAGGCTGGTGCGAAGTCATCTGAAGGAAGAAAGAGGGGTTTGTTGGAGAATGAGAGTCGTAGAAAAGGCAGATTTGAACCTGGGGTGGCAAGATGGAGTTCCTTGTAGTAGGTAGGGGAGCGGAAGGCGATGTGCTTGGGCCACCAGGCTGGAGCATGGGCGTTCCAGGCACTTTCACCTTGCTTGCATTGGGCGGGGTTGTAGTGGGGCCGGCGTCCACCATGGAGGCTGCTGATGACATCATGGGCGAGGCAGCGCAGTCCGTTCGGCTTGGCCCAGACTCCACTCTTTCGCCATCCTGCTGGCAGCCGGCTGAGGTAGATGGGCTCGGTGGAGGGCTGGCAGGAGGAGGAGGGTGAGGAGCTGGAGGGTGGGGACTGCGGCTCCTGCAGGTTCACGCTTTCCAGCATCCGTTCCTCCAGCTGCGCCGCTGAGCAGGCTTCCACAAATGCCGCCGTTCCTTGCAGCTACAACACACTTCTTTGCCAATGAAATGAAATCAATGCAGCATTACATGCAACTGCCCGCGCCCAGTGGTGTAGACCCATCCAAACTCGATGGAAGCCCCGCTCGCCTTCATCACCTTTTCCAACCGTTGAAACTCTCTGAAGAACTTTTGTTCAAAACTGTTGCATGCATAATTGTTAAAATTCACCGTTGAATGATGGCATTGGCCTCGTTGATGTGACGTTGCCGTTTGCGGCGGAGCTTGGAAGACGATTCTTCAGACATGGCCAGAGGATGCAGACTTAACGATGGTTACGCCGTGGAGGAGCTTGTTCAGCAATTTCCTTTCCGCAAATTCCACTTCGAGAAGACAGACTGATTGTGTTGCCCAGTTGCTGTGTGTTGCTGTTATCTGGGTGTAACATCTAGCTTTGCGCAAGCAAGATTAATCCAAGCGACGCCGAGTGCCGCAAAGATTGGTCTTCGTGGCAGAGCAAGCACGGTGCTGTCAGGAACAGAGCATTCCCTGCGTGTACTCCTCCCTACCCCAAGGGCAAGAGCAAACCTTGCCAAGGCATTATCAGCTTCAAAATTATGATAATAGGTTTAAAATTGGAGCGTTTGCAGTATGCAGAGGGTGAAGGAGAAGGCTGGAGCAGAAGAGAGTGGGAGGTGTGCTTGGGCCTTGTGCGGCAGGACTGCCCACCACTTGCTGATCTCCTATCGGCTCATCCTCAAGCTCCACCAGCTCACCTCCGCAATTTCCTCAGCCAGCTCGCAAAGTATTGCCTTCTAGCTTTGCTCTAAACAAGCCATAACCACCTAAAATTAAGGAACTTGCCAGTTGCGGCCTTCTGGCCCTCCACCTCCTCCTCGCCTCTACAACAGCTGCTCGAAGGGCGGAATCCAGCAAGTCCAACCTTCCACTCACTTTACGAGTAATAGAGACTAGGAACCATAAATGAGAATGAAATCTGAAAATTCTGTAGGCAGATGAAGAAGGAGACGCCAGCAGTACTGGGACTGCTGTTGCCAGTGCTGCGGGAAGAAGGGGAGATGCTGGATGGGCCACTGCTGGGACTGCTGCAAGAGTTGGAGGCTAGGGCAAGGGCAGCCTACAACGTCCCCTCGCGCCAATCCAGCTTCTACCCGAAGCCTGAAGAGCAGCCCTTGGCCTTCTTCCCCCATTGGCCACTTCTCCGAGGGCTCCCAGCCTATGCCCAGGACAAGGCTCCAACAACGGACATCTGCCTCAAAAGTTTCCATGGCCATCCTTGCCTCAGCCCCGGCGTCCTCACCTACCAGTGCGGACATGGCATCATCTATGGCTACGAAGTCATGCAGAGTCCAGAATCTGTCGCCATGCCCTTCCACACCATCTTCTGCCGTTTTGCCAAGGCCCCAGCAGTCATCGTCTACGATTTCTCCTGTTCCCTCCACCGCTACTTCCTCAACAGGTCACTTCCATCTTTGCACTCGGAAGTGCACTTAAATCTATACTGTTCAGGGAGCCGCGGTTCATCCGGAAAACCACCTTCGTCACGGACAGATTCCACTGGCGCAACCATTCCGGCTGCAACATTGGCTATGCGATGGCCTCCTACCCCAGCCTCAAGGACTTGAACTCCTCTGTTGCTGAGCAGAACAACAGTCGCCTGAAGAAGCTTGCGCCTTCCCTGTCCTACATGGCCCCATCTAAATTCTCTCGATCCCTCCAGCTTTACATTGCCTTGCTCAATTCTGACAAATAATATTCCCTTTATCTTTGCTTACAAGAAAGGCAAATAATATTCAAAGAATATGCAGTACAGTAATAATATGGAGGCCCCCGAGAGGGCCCCTGACCAGGCCCCCCCGGGGGTCCGATCTAGGGGCCCCCCCGGGGGGCCGATCTAGGGGCTCCCCCGGGGCAGTCCCCGGGGGGGCCTGATTAGGGGCTCCCCGGGGGGGCCTTCCAGGGGACCGTGATATACCTGCCTGTTTATGAGCTCGAAGGCCAACTTTCCCTTCCCATTCACCTCCGTCTTCCAGGGGGGTTGAAGAATCGCGGTTGAGGGCAGGAGGAGGCAGTGAAAAAGGGCGCAATAAAGTTGTAGGCTTGCCCGGCGTCAGCTGTTTTCCAGGCCGCCACCAAGGCTGCTGCTGCATTCCAACAAGCCCTGGGCCCAAATTCCAGCGCTCATCATCGCGGAGACAAACGAGGCACATCTGTGTTGCAACGACCCCTACCACCCTAACCCTCCTCCTCTCCTCCTCCCACCCTAACCCTCCTCCTCTCCTCCTCCCACCCCAACCCTCCTCCTCTCCTCCTCCAACCCTCCAAATGGGCGGAATCAGCTGGTGAAGGCAGCTTAGTCTTCCTAGTGCATCTGCGCTGCTGGTAGCCGGAGGGCAGAGCAAAGCTGGCTCTTTCTGGCCTTTCTGTTTGTGGTAGAAGATGGAATCAGGGTTGCTGCTGTTTCCGGGCACTGGCGTAAAGTGCCGTTCTGCTTTTGGAGTCACACACGTCACCTGGCAAGCTGGCCGACTAGAGATCACAGCTAGGCTTCCTTCCACTATGCTCAGCAGTAAAGCAGTAGCAAAATAGGTTTCTCCATTTGCTGGCTACGAATGGTATTTGACTACATCAGGCTGCATGTCGCTCATGGGGATGGAGGGCGGGCCGTAGAGAGACTCTGCTCGCGTCAAAAAAGCGCCCACCATAGTTTTTATGACCTGCAAAAGGCGGCCGATATTGTGTGGGGAGGACTGAAGATGAAGAAGGGATAGGCTGGAAACCTGGTCAAAGAAGACGTGGGCCAGATGCCCATGAAGCACCGAGCGAAACTCAAACGACACCTCAAAAACGTTACTTATTTAAAATTTATGGACTTTTACTATACGCTCGAGAATTTGACAGGCAGGATTCACCACGCACACCAGATTTGCAAACTATTGACCAAGTGCAAGCTGAAATTGATCTGCCTATGGCTAAGGGTTTGGTAACTTGTTGCTAAAAGAATGACAAAATAATATGTAAATGACAAATATGTAAATTTATGATATTTTGATGGAAATAAAATATTTATTGAAAAACATGGAGTATCATGTATATATTTTGACATTGCTTATGGATTTTAGGAACATTAATAATTCCACCGAACATTATTTTTTTAGACATTTTGAATGCACCAGAAAAACCTTTTGGGCGACATTTATACAATACAGGTAGGAAACTACGAAAAAAAACTAAAAATCAGTCTACTTTTAGACCCCATTTCAAGAACTCTAGATGAGCAGTCAATGCCGAAAATTGTGTAAGAAAAATACCTTGGAATCCGTTAAAAAAAAAGTTTGTTTATAGCTTTTTTTTGTACATTTTGTATATTTACCAATTTCTGGTGTACTGAACGCTCAAATGAAGTGCCGCTATATTTTTTTTCTATAATAATAGTCTATAATTCGCTGCAGAACAATCTCTGACATTGTTCTTAAACTTGGCTCAGCTAGGTGTTCCATGCAAAATAGGCCGCCAAAATTGTTTAAGCCAATTGTGAGCTATAGGCAGATACACCTGAGCTCTCAATTGGTAAACTATTTTAAAATGTAGTGTAGTTTCAGAAAAAAATGAAAAAATGAAAGTCGAATAGGACAGAAAAATCTTAAAATTAGAAAAATTTTGAAACTATAATTCTTGAATAAGAGGAAGCTAACAGCATAGAAAAGGGCACAAGAGCGTGGGTTGTCAGGCAGGCCAGGTCCAAAGTGCCACTCGGTTGCGAGTGAGCGAAAAAGTCTCGTATCCGCACTCACCGACTGCCAAGCTCCCTTTATCTCCCATCCTTCAACTCTCCATCGGCCTCATTAACCCTGACGAGCACAGGGCGAAGTAGGGTGACGTTGGAGGCGTAGCGTTCCGTCAGCGGCGCGAATCCAATCTCTAACTCCGCCCTCATCCGACCCCCTGCGCTGCAGCACTTGTACTGGAAATACCTCAGCCCTATTCTCAGAGAGCATCGAATGGGAACCGGTGATGCACCAAGGAGTCACGACACCAGGGCACGAACTCTTTGTAGCGCTGCACATCGGCCACTACCTCGAACATCTCATGTGCTGGGTACCTGAGGAAACCCTCAGGTTCTCACAAACTTTTTTCGTTAGGAGATTTTCCGACTAACCCAAGGTATCGCCGCTCCGCATAGCTCTGCATATTGCTCGCATCGTTTGCCAGACTCCGCTTTACCGTCTTTGTTGCCAGTTCTTGCAGTGTTCTGCGGCACAGCAGGCTTCTTCGTAGAATTTTCATAATCTTAACTTTTGGACTTTCCAGTCCTCTTCTAGCCACCGTCATAATTGAAAACTACCAGATTACAATCTGATGGTGCCAGATTAAATTCTGATGGTTTGTTACCCATTCCACGAGCCAAGCTCATGTTTTATTTCTTTTGCGTTTCAAGCGCAGGATAAAAACAATGGACAATAAATATGAACATATTGAGAATAAAAAGAAACTGGATGCCAGTAAAAACTCACACAAGAAGGTGATTGGCCAAAAAGAAGCAGGGGCGCTGAATAGATGATTGGTGCACAGTGGCTGGGGAATGGGTGGGGAGGAGTGCGTGGCTATGACCTTCCGTCGTCGTCGACGACAATGACGGTCTCCGTAGCCTCCGCACTCTCCGCCTCTGCTGGCCTTGAAAGGAGGCTGAGTGAGGGAGGAGAGGATGGTGAATGGGTAGGAACCGAGGAGGGGGCGATAGGCGAATGGAGGCCGGGGCGAGGAGGATCTGGCGCGGCTGCGGCACCGGCGGCGGCGGCAGCGCCAACTCGCAGCCTTCCGGCACTGACACATCCTCCTGTCAACCACCAGCATCAGTGCAGGTTCACCCTGAAGGGAGAATAGGAAGAGGTGTAACCTCGAAATCGGAGTCTTCATCGAATTGCAGTTCGTCGTTCAGGAAGTAGCGCTTTACTATCTGCTCTTCATCCCCCGCGCCTCCGGTCCGCCTTTTACGCTCCCCTGAATGTGTGCATGGTTGAATCCAGGTGGTCAACTTCTTTGCGTCTTCTTCAGCCAGACTGAGAGGCTAAAAGAAGGATAGACTGAGAGAAGGAGAGGTGTACCCCTGGGAGGAGGCTGGCGTGGAGGAGCGATGGGTTCGGTCTTGGGGACGCGCTGCTGGATGCACTGTGCGTTGTGGAGGACGCATAGGTCGCGGTGTCCGGTGGCCAGGTGTGAGTTCTTGCCCTTCACAGAGCTCATCACGCGCCCGCAGACCAGGCAGGTCCATGAGAGGCTAAAAGAGGGATAGAAGGACAGAGGCGTACCCCTGGGGGGAGGCTGGCGTGGAGGAGCGATGGGCTCGGTCTTGGGGACGCGCTGCTGGATGCACTGTGCGTTGTGGAGGACGCATAGGTCGCGGTGTCCGGTGGCCAGGTGTGAGTTCTTGCCCTTCACAGAGCTCATCACGCGCCCGCAGACCAGGCAGGTCCATGAGAGGCTAAAAGAGGGATAGAAGGACAGAGGCGTACCCCTGGGGGGAGGCTGGCGTGGAGGAGCGATGGGCTCGGTCTTGGGGACGCGCTGCTGGATGCACTGTGCGTTGTGGAGGACGCATAGGTCGCGGTGTCCGGTGGCCAGGTGTGAGTTCTTGCCCTTCACAGAGCTCATCACGCGCCCGCAGACCAGGCAGGTCCATGAGAGGCTAAAAGAGGGATAGAAGGACAGAGGCGTACCCCTGGGGGAGGCTGGCGTGGAGGAGCGATGGGCTCGGTCTTGGGGACGCGCTGCTGGATGCACTGTGCGTTGTGGAGGACGCATAGGTCGCGGTGTCCGGTGGCCAGGTGTGAGTTCTTGCCCTTCACAGAGCTCATCACGCGCCCGCAGACCAGGCAGGTCCATGAGAGGCTAAAAGAGGGATAGAAGGACAGAGGCGTACCCCTGGGGGGAGGCTGGCGTGGAGGAGCGATGGGCTCGGTCTTGGGGACGCGCTGCTGGATGCACTGTGCGTTGTGGAGGACGCATAGGTCGCGGTGTCCGGTGGCCAGGTGTGAGTTCTTGCCCTTCACAGAGCTCATCACGCGCCCGCAGACCAGGCAGGTCCATGAGAGGCTAAAAGAGGGATAGAAGGACAGAGGCGTACCCCTGGGGGGAGGCTGGCGTGGAGGAGCGATGGGCTCGGTCTTGGGGACGCGCTGCTGGATGCACTGTGCGTTGTGGAGGACGCATAGGTCGCGGTGTCCGGTGGCCAGGTGTGAGTTCTTGCCCTTCACAGAGCTCATCACGCGCCCGCAGACCAGGCAGGTCCATGAGAGGCTAAAAGAGGGATAGAAGGACAGAGGCGTACCCCTGGGGGAGGCTGGGGTGGAGGAGCCATGGGCACCGTGTTGGGGACGCGCAGCTGGATGCACAGTTCGTTGTGGAGGACGCATAGGTCGCGGTGTCCGGTGGCCAGGTGTGAGTTCTTGCCCTTCACAGAGCTCATCACGCGCCCGCAGACCAGGCAGGTCCATGAGAGGCTAAAGAGGGATAGAAGGACAGATGCGTTCCCCTGGGGGGAGGCTGGCGTGGAGGAGCGATGGGCTCGGTCTTGGGGACGCGCTGCTGGATGCACTGTGCGTTGTGGAGGACGCATAGGTCGCGGTGTCCGGTGGCCAGGTGTGAGTTCTTGCCCTTCACAGAGCTCATCACGCGCCCGCAGACCAGGCAGGTCCAGGGCTCGTCCGTCCGCTCACTCTCGTCCGTGTGCGAGTAGCTCATGTGCCAGGCCAGCACCCGAACACTCTCGAAGCCCCGGTAGCACCTCCAGTTGGTCGCCAACTCATTGGGGGCCACAGAGAGGGGCTGAAGGGGAAAAGCGGGGCACCGATTGATATGACAGGTGTTGCTGTCCAGGTCGCACTCCCCGCGCTCCGCCAGTCGCTCTCGCACACGATCCTCCTGCTGCTCCGTCAGAGCTGCACAATCACCCCTCTGCTGAGCAGGCAGAGAAAGGCTGAGACTGACAGACCCAGGCTTTCACGACGTCGTTTGTCACTGCGAGCGGCGTCTCTGATGCGAGCCAGGTGGGTTCGATAGAAGCGCTCCGCCACCAGGATGGCGGCCTCCTTGCGCTGGGAGTCCGTGGATGGCTCCGTGGGGCTTCCACCGCTCTCCTCACCAGCCTCATCCTCCTTCCGTTTGCCCAGGATACGAATCACTCCTCCTGTAGAGAGGAGAAGTGATGTGAGAGGGAAGGAGGGGAAGAAGGAAGGAGGAACCATGGGGTGCAGGAAGATTGACAGTGTGAAGTTGCGGCGGCGGGCCAGTGCTACCGGAGGCCATGGCTTGGATGGACAGGCCGCCCTCTCCCTCTACACTACCACACACTCACACACCTTGACCGTCAATGCTCTTCTCCCTTGCCCCCGCTCCCTACTACTCCCTCTGGGTCACGGCCCTCTACGCATAGGCTGTCTCCGCATCCTCTCGCCCGGGCTACGGTAGCTTGTTGGAGTGCGCAGATTCAGTGAGGATCGCGCCATTGGCGTCTTTCCCACTGATTGCTGTAAAAAGGCCTAATTCCTTGGCCTTCCTGCCAGAGGAGCAATGTCTTAAGAAGCATTTTCTGAGAGAAGCAAGGTCATTGGAAAGGGGTTGCATCCGATTTTTTAGAACCAATTTTTTCGATTGGTTTTTGAAATAACATAACATTTTAAGATTTTTCACCAAGTGGAACCTGATATTGATCAGCATATGGCTCGCAATGAGCTTGAACAGTTTTGCTGGTCAGCCTTGTATGCAACACAATGATGTGTCAGGTTTGAGCACAATTTATGAATCTGAGCTCAAGCAAACTATGGACTTATGGGTATCAAATTGAAGCTAAAAGCCTTCCAAAAACGATGGTGATCCTTGATTTGAGAAATTGGTTAATCAAAAGCTGAAAATTTGAAAAAGATGCGGAAAACCTAAATTTTGTCCAATTTTGGGCAATCAAAAAAAACTTTTTACTCAAAATTTTCGTTCAAAGTGTACATAAACGGTGCCCATAGGCGTTTTTCCCATAAAATTCTGGTCCAGATGGCAGTGTTAGAATATGAAAAATGGGGTGAGCAAACTGGAGAATTTTCAGTTTTATGGTAGCCACTCAGGATTTGGGCCTATGCTATAACATAGGAGAAAAATTAGGTAAAAAATTTTGGTCTCCAAAATAGGCTTTTCTGCCATAAATTATTTCTTTGGGCCCATCTGCTGTTCTCTATGCAGTTTTTTTCTCTGAAAAAGTGAAATTTTTGCATATCTTCAGACTATATATTCCAGATAGTATTGGTATATAAAATTATTCAAAATTTTGATGTAAATATCTTTTTTGGCAATTTTTATTGCATAGAGAACAGCAGATGGGCCCAAAGAAATAATTTATGGCAGAAAAGCCTATTTTGGAGACCAAAATTTTTTACCTAATTTTTCTCCTATGTTATAGCATAGGCCCAAATCCTGAGTGGCTACCATAAAACTGAAAATTCTCCAGTTTGCTCACCCCATTTTTCATATTCTAACACTGCCATCTGGACCAGAATTTTATGGGAAAAACGCCTATGGGCACCGTTTATGTACACTTTGAACGAAAATTTTGAGTAAAAAGTTTTTTTTGATTGCCCAAAATTGGACAAAATTTAGGTTTTCCGCATCTTTTTCAAATTTTCAGCTTTTGATTAACCAATTTCTCAAATCAAGGATCACCATCGTTTTTGGAAGGCTTTTAGCTTTAATTTGATACCCATAAGTCCATAGTTTGCTTGAGCTCAGATTCATAAATTGTGCTCAAACCTGACACATCATTGTGTTGCATACAAGGCTGACCAGCAAAATTGTTCAAGCTCATTGCGAGCCATATGCTGATCAATATCAGGTTCCACTTGGTGAAATATCTTAAAATGTTATGTATTTTCAAAAACCGATCGAAAAAACGAGTTCTAAAAAATTGGATGCAACCACCCTTGCTCCTCTCGTACATTGCTTCTTAAACCGCTCTAGTTCACCTTCAACCTCCAACCCAGCATGTCCACTCTGCTTTTCAAGTCGGCCGTTTCAAGCTTTGCCAGAGGTTACGCTCGTTTCCAGCCCTGTTTTGAAACAGTCTATGGAGCTTGCTCTGGATTGTTGGCAGAGGAGGAGGGGAAGGGTGGATGGATTGAGGCTGGGCAGACTCTTGGCGCTGGCTGCTGGTCATCCACCGGATAGACGCCGAGCCCGCGAAAAAGGCCAGCAGTGAGACTGGGGAAGGAGTAAGCAAGCGCCAGCCCCTCACCAGTCTAGCACTGCGGCGACAGAAACTCAAGGAGGCTCATACCAACTCACCCGGTCACACTCCCCCTCCCCCCTCATTTTATGCCCATCTTTTACGCCACGCGTGGCAACAAATCGAGTAGTAATAATAATCTTCATTAGAATCTTCTATAACGTGTTTCCGTTTCAGAACCTACTGGTAGCAGGAGCAGCCCCGCCGTACCTGAAAAGACCAACGATCAGGCCAAAACGAAACGAAAAGTGGGAGCCTCTGATTCAGGAGGCGCTACAGTGAAATGAAACCATTTGGAGCCTTCACGACAGCTGGCAGCCTGTTTGAGTCTGAACCTGGTGGGTCTGGCCTCCCTGTGGTGCCTGCAGCGTCTGCTCCAGCTCCTGGGCGGGGAGGAGGAGCCGAGCGGACTGCTCTGGCTTTTCTCCCTCTTCTCTCAGGCATGCCCCCAGGCTCTTTTGCCAATGACCGCAATTGATGGCTTCATGCTCCTTGGCTAGGCAGTGTGGCTGGTGCCGTACTTCGCGGTGACACGGCTGGTGAACGTCCTCTGGTTCCAGGACATAGCCAATGCCGCCATTCGCCAGCTTCCTGACTCCTACACCTCCACCAATCCTAAGCAAAGCATCAGGTATCTATTCTACACTTCTTCCATTTTTTTCATTTTCACTTAAATAAAGGTTTCGTATACTTATCTTTTTGGTTTTTTGCAAACTACGATAAACTATGATCCTCATAGCCAACCGATTAACAAATTTTGAGCATTGGGATAGCGGACTTCGTGCTGGCGATAGTGCTGGAGACGCTGTCCTCATTCAGTCCTCCACTGTGCGCTACTTCATACCCATACCCTGTCACACCTCCTACAAGAACGAATGAGATGCAA
>JASANA010003614.1:0-22553 GCA_030248095.1 Ptycholaimellus sp. GST1_10 | reverse complement strand
TGGAGATAAAAGGCTCCAATGCTCATATAGTAAGAGTTGTGGGCAAACCTCAAGTGACCAAATGGGTGCACTTAGACCAGCTAAAGCTGCACGTAGAAATGCCACCCGGATTGGTTGTGCAGTATGAAGACGATGACGACGAAGAAAATGTCGGCGCACCCGTTCCAGGCATGGCACTGCCCCTCCCGGCTCCTGCGGCTGCCCAGCCATTGCCGGCGCCTAGGGCAGTGTTGCCATTGCCTGCTCCCGCGGCCACCTTGCCGGCTGCGCTACCTTGGCCAGATCCCATAGCAGAACTGCCTATGGGGCACACTATTCTGGCGCCTGCCAAGGAGGCTCCGACTGCTACGACCAGCAATAAAGCTGAGTCGACAGCGCAGAAGGCGGGCACCTCAACGGCCAGTGACAAAAGCACTGCGCTAGGGAAAGCAAAGCCCGCCGGCGGCAAGGGTCCGGGTACCAGTCAAGAAGGACTGGTGCTGAAGATGAAGAGCACCAAAAGCTCTAAGCAATCTAGTTCTGGTCCTGTCCAATGCAAACGAGCAGTGGCACCTACGGCTCCTTCCTCCAGACGGAACCCAGAGGCCCCCGACGGTAAATCGGAGACCACTGGGAACCGCCCGAGGCTAAGGCCTGCACCAAATCCTGTCCCTCGCCTCACATATAAGTGAGAGCTGGTGGGGGGGTGTGAGGTGCGAGGAAGAGCCGAGGTCGAGCGTCTCGGGCTACTTGGTGGCCGAGGAGCACGTGAAGAGCCTCGGCGGCTGCTGCGTCACCACCATGATTCAGCCCAGTGGATGCTATGTCTACGCTTGTGTTGACTGCGGTGATCGCTGCTGCCTCCTCTTCCTATCCTCTATTCAGTCCACTTTCCATCCAGTAAAGCCTAACGCTCGGAAGAGCTGCCCTTGCCACAGAAGCAACACCACGCGTCCCTCACAAAACATTTGGCAGCCGAGTGAGCAATTGCAACCTGAGCTCCGGAGGCAGTGCAGCAGTCGAGGTTGCTTCGCCCGCCGCTCACACACTCCCCCCACACCTTGGCATCCTGCACCTGGCAGGCTCCGGACACCGCTGCTTCCAAGATCTTCAATCCCAGCCCCCCTTCTGTCTTTAAAGAGAGGATAGGAGAGACTAACATCCTTCTTGGAGATGCGGAAGGAGCAGAGGCGGAGGCATTTGGCTGACATCCCCTTAGCTCGACAGCAGCCTGACAGCTGAGCTTCAGCCTCCCCGTCACTTAGACGCCCCGTGTCCGCTACCACCGCCACTGCAGAAGTATTAAATAGATCTGGGCTGGAACGATTAATCTAAGTGCAGCAGCAATTGATACAGCAGCCTTGCACTTAGAGGATGTTTAGAAGGGAGCTCGTGGAATTTCAAAACACACCCTATCCCGACAAGGCAGTGCCCCCAAATTATTGGAAAAATATAGTTGATTCTTAGCCAAACTTGGTAAGGAAACATCGAAAAATTGAGGCGCACATCTTGCAAGCGGCTACTGCATGGCATAGCCAGGAAAGGAATGATCAGTGTAATTAAAAGCTGTCGATACCGCCTTACAAAATTAATTTCACCGAGTTCAGTGGGAACTAGAAAGTTGACCGAAACATCAAACCGCTGAGTTGCATACCTGCTAATCAATCAGACTAGTCAGCAATGATTGGTGCCGTTGAATGCTGCTGCCAGATTGAAAATTATAGCTATGAAAAAAGCAGCATGCCAATTTTAGTGAAATACTGCCATGAAATTGAAATGCAAAACGACGCTAGAAGAGCTCAAGCTAGATCAATTAGGCCAAGTTCAGTGGTTACTAAAATATTCATCGAAACATCAAACTGCTGAGTAGCATATCTGTCCCTCCGACGAACAAAAGAAGCAGAACCTCGATTGGTAGTTTGGCTCTCGGGCAGGCCTCTGGAAGGCTGCCAAGGACTGCCCAGGGAGGCGGGGACCAGACTTCCCTCTCTGCCAGGCTGCTGCAGTACCCACTGTCTTTGTCAGACGAACTTCAGAAGAACACCTGAGGGGGATTCTAATAGTAACAATCCTACGGGACAGGACTGGGGATTGCTATCTTATTGCAGTGCAGTTCCCTGTCCTGTCCCATGGGATTGTTAATATTTTACCGCCTTCTGCTGCCTGAACCTTGTTTGCGGAGAGCCGCGGAAGCTCGGCACCCAAGAAGCTCCCAAAGCCCTGTTCTGGCCTGCCATTGGTCACCAACGATGTTCGCGTCACCTGTCAATGGCCCACCTTTGTAGAATCTTTATGAAAATGAAACCCCTGCAAGAGCATGGAATATTAAAGCTCCAGCAATCGAAATCTGTGTAAGGAGGCAGGGTGAAACATTTCTGCCTCAAGTAATACCTATCTGAGTCAGATGCCGGAAGATCAAAGACAAACAGGTGCTAACCTGCGGCGGCGGAATGGGTGGATTCCTGGGGCGCGGCGTGAAAGTAAGAATAGGCTCCTCCTCCCTCTGTCTGACCGGCTCTAGCCCTCTGTCCAGCAGGGGGCGCGGTGTGAAGACCGGCAGCTGAGCTGGGGCCCGAGTCTGAACCGGAATGGGCGGATTCGTCTGGATCCACAGCTGCGTAGTTGAGGGAGTCGATCTTGCAAAGGGCGGCGGAGTAGGCAGCAGCCGTCTGGGAGGGATTGGAGTCCTGGGCAGCAGGGGCGGTCTTTGGATGGGCAGGGTGGTTCTAGGAGCGTAGGTGGCAGGGCTTCTGGTAGAGCTGGGCAGGGGTATTCTGGGCGCTGGCTGGAGGGGGAAGGAGTGAACGCCGGGGGCCAAGATCTCCTGAGGGGCGGCAGGGGCGACCTCCTTGGGGAGGAAGGGGAAGCCGCCGGTGAGGGAGGGCGCCGTCTCTGTCCAGATTGAGCTGCTGGGAGGTTTTGGAGCTCCTAGACTGGCCGGCACCAGACCAGTGGATGTCCTTGGTGGCTCCACCTCTTCCTTGGGGTAGAAGCCGAAGTCGACGTCGTAGGGGGTACTGGTGGAGGGAGTGGGTGGGTGAGTGATTGGAGGAGGAGGGTGATTAGATGGATGTGGAGGAGGAGGAGGGTGTCTAGATTGAGGTGGTGGAGGAGGAGGAAGGTGTCTAGATGGAGGTGGTGGAGGAGGAGGAGGGTGTCTAGATTGAGGTGGTGGAGGGGGAGGGTGATTGGATGGAAGAGGTGGAGGTGGTGGTGGAGGAGGAGGTAGAGTAGGAGGCCATGAGTGTTCCTGGCGACTGATGAGTGGCGGTCGGGCGATGAGGGGTCGCTGGCGGTGGGCGACGGTCTTGAAGGCGGCGGAGTTGGTGAGGGAGCTGCGAAGGCGCTGGCTGTCGATGGAGCGACGGCGGGCGTAGGAGGGGATGAGGGGCTGGCGCTTGTAGGCGTCGTTGCCGCCTCTGAAATGGAGAGGTCTGGGTTGAGGAGAGGGGAGGAAATGAAGGAAGGACCTGAAAGAGGGCGAGATGATGTTGGGGGAGACTGGCCTGTTGACCTGCTGTGGGGATGATGGTTGGTAGCGAATCGAGGACTGCTCAACTGCAAAAAGTTTGGTTGGAAAAATTGGATGAGGATTTGCACGAATAATTGAAGGCAGAACGGTTTGATGTTGCCTAAATAAGGCTAAGGCCAATCTGATATCTATCGTTTAGTCACTAACTGATTATCGATCTTTTTCTACCATGTTCACCTGCCTTCAATTGGAATGGATGGAAACGAAATCACGTACTCGATTGAGTCAAGGAGATTTTAGCAGTGCTAAATAAAACAGGTAAAACATCTTACAGCTGGGTAGGCTGGGTCCAATGCCGGCCCTTTCCTTCTCCGGGCAGAGGCCGCACGTCACAGGGCAGGAGCGTCGAATCCTGTCCGCCCTTACATCCTCGCAGTAGCGGCTCAGGAAACGGCAGGGGTAGTTGAAGTGATTGCGGTCCACACAGGCCGCCACCCGCTCCCATTCACCCCTCGCCAACCCCAGCAACAGCAGCAGCACCAACAGCATCCCTCTGCTAGCCCCCGCATGCCCCGGCCCCCATATGCCTCATCTTCTAGTCCTGATGAGGGTGGGTGGGCTGGACAGAGACTCTTCCCAGGCGGCCTACTTCAGAGGAGGGGGTGATTGAGGTGGAGGGGGTGTGGATGAGAGATGTTCCCTGGGCCCTGTGTGTATGAAGGATAGAGAGGCCTATGTTTATGGCCACTGGTCAGGGATAGGGCCAAGGGCCAGTGGTTTTCAAAAGGCCCCCCCAGCCCCCACCTCTCTCAGCTGGCCTGAAAAAGAGGTCGATGAGGGGGACAGGAAGGGGCAGTGTTGCGAGGCGAGGATCTTTTGGCATGCACCCCCTAAAGTGGCCCCCCTCCCCTACTATACCTCTGTTGGGTGTGAATAACGGCCACCTCCCCTCTTCGGCTAGTGTATCGTTGACACTGAGGCGCTGGACTGTGTTCGCCTGGGGGCAGAGGGGTCTGTGTGCCCCTGAACCCGTCTATGCATGAGACAAGGCCCCACCCCTACCAGTCCTCCCAAAATCCTCTCTCTTTGTGCCTGCCAGCCCCCTGGGGGCAACTGGACTGGGCGGTTGGATGGAGGGAGGGAACACTTTTGCATCACAGAGGGGAGGGGGGCACAAAAAAGGAGGGGGCCTTTTGTCAGTCAAGTATCTCGAACTCCTCGTCGCTGTCCAGGTGGGTGAAGGTGGCGGGGCCTGGGGTGTCCGAGGGGGCTTGGTAGGGCTGGAAGGCTGGGTACCAGCTGGGACGGGTTTCCAGGACCTGGCAATCGGGAAAGCCGTATAATTGGTGGTTTATGGGAGGAGGATGAGAGGCGTCTTTGTGGTGGTTTTTCTTGAGGATGAGGGAGAGGACTGGTTGACGGAGAGAATGGGGATGATAAATGAGGCAATAATTTTAGGCCTAGTTATGGGAGAGGAGGATGGGATGGGAAAAATATTCAGCATGAAATCTTTAGGACTGCGAATTTCTGGAGTCCAAAAGATTTAGTATAGGAAAGTTTGAAAATTAAAGGTGGCATGGTAGTTCAAGCAGTTACGGACTCTTAGCTCTGCTAAGTCTGGCTGGGCAAACAATTTTTATAAAAAAAACTCTATGTTGAGAGACGATTGTCAATACAAATAGTTGACCAAAATCGAAGAGGAGATGGAACATCAACTTCCTGACCAGCAAACAGAGGCTGCAAATTATTTCTTGAGTCAATTTGTTTTAGTTACGTAATGGGTTTTAATTGCGAAATGTAATTGATTCCCTAAATGATTGACTTTTTAGCCCTGTTTGCCCTGAGTGCGCAATGTTAGCTTCATGAAATGTGATACTTGGCGCTCAGCAATTATTGACCAAATAAGATAGTGACCAAAAGCAATGAGAAGATGAAACATCAAATCCCTCAGCAGCTTTGAAAAACTGTAGAAAATATTAAGGAACGCGAATAATTTAGTTTCGAAAAAGGGGGCCCCAATTCACTGAACAACTGCCGTTTAGCGCTACAACATTAATAAAGTAATAAATTGACCAAAAACAATGAGAAGATGAAACATCAAAGCTCTGAGCAGGCAAAAAGGCTGCAGAAGGTAAACCTCGAATAGGGGCGGCTGGCTTTCCGGCAGCAGTTGCAGACGCATGGCCTGGACCAGCTGTAGGAAGTCCTCCCGGGACTCCGCCAAAAAGGCCAGCGCCAGACTAGGGTCCAGATCGGCCAGACTCTCGTGCATCAGGCTCTGGCAGTGGAAGCTTTCCTCCTGCTCCTTCGATGCCTACAGAATACGCCTTCCTTCCCTGAGGAGAACGGGAACATCTTATTCAACCAGCAATCATTCATTCCAATCCATCGATTAAGGGCTCGATCAAAAAGGAGGCAATCATCAATTCCACTTCTCTGTCTGAATTAGGGGCATGAAAAGAAGAAACCTCAGGGACGTGGGTTTGGCAGAAATGAGGGTCCAGGTAGATGGCAGTCGCATCCACGGCGCCCAGGATCCACAGGGCGTGGTTCGGTCGCCCGCCCAGAATGCCCAAGCTCCACCGCATCCCCAGAAATGCCTGGGAACGGTGCCTTGAGCTTTTTGTTTTTTTAAGCATTTCCGCAAAGACAATTGCAAAACGGAGACTAAATTGATCCATCACGCGTCTTTTTGACAAAAATTAGGTTTAATTTAGCTGTTTCCGGCTCTAAGGTTATCTGATCCACCCACAGACTATACTTGAGGAAAACAAATGATGCACCTAACAAAAATGCTGAACATAAACCTTAAGGACCTCAAATAGCACAAGTTCATGCATTTGAGGGCAGGTAAGTCCCTAGGCAATAAAGCAAATGAGGGGTACCTTAAGCGCATTGATGTAGCAGGGGTTGAGGGCTGTTAGTCCTAGTCGCAGGGGCAGGATGAGCAGAAGTGGAGTCCAGTCCATTTCTTCCCTGCTCTTGGCCACGGCCTCCACGTCGGAGAGGATGAGGCAGTTGTCCAGCGCCACGTGGGCCAGCTCAACTCCTTTTTGCTGCTTAGAGGAGATTTTCGTCGACATTTCAATCTTGAACGAAAAAAAAGAATTGAGGCCTCCAACCAGATTGGCACTCGGCTGGAGGGCCAGGAGTTTCTTCAGCACCTGGGCTGCCGTGTTCGGCCCGAACCACTCGCCGACCTGCAAGTTGGTGGGAAATTGAATGTCGTAAATATGCTTCAAACCTTTTTATTTTTTGGAATAAGTTGAATATTTAAGATTGGCTAAGTTTAGCGAATTGCGTAATTTTGGCAATAGTGGCACAATTTTAGCAGAGTATTTATTAAGTATCTGAGTTAGTACAAGCGCAATTTGAAAATCTACAAACAATGGTCAATAGAATTAAAATAAAATAAACGAATCTAGAAGTTGCTCAACCAAGAAACATCAGGCACCTCCGCTATTCTTCACCCAAGCCAAAACAATCCAACTTAACCTGTTTGCCCTCCGAAACGCCCATCTGAGCAATCTGGTGCAGGGCGAAAGGGCGATCCTTCCTGTCCAGGAATAGGTCCAGAATGGCCGCCTGCTCCTCGGAGCCTAGGCGCCAGCGCCAGGCCCTGCCCAGACGGAGGCGGGAGATGGCCTCCGCCAGGAGCATCTGGGCACAGCGCAGCATGCAGCCCCAGCCTTCGTCGCTGCTCGGCCCTGTGCCGCCTGGCAAAGGAGATGTTTTGGTGGCATTTTTGGAGGAGTTTTTTGGGATTTAATTTAAAGTGGATTCTTGCGAGCTTGGCTCTTTGCCTCCTGGAAAAAGATATTTTGTGGAAATTTTGGAGGAGTTTTTTGGGATTGAATACAAAGTGGATCGCGAAGCTGAAAAATTGCGGCGTTTTTTCTAGTTTAGCTAATATGATTTTGATCGCTCGGCCCTGTGCCTCCTGGAAAAAGTGTTTGGTGGAATTTTTGGAAGAATTTCATGTGATTCAATGATAAGGGGTTTTTCGCGAAGCTGACAAAATTTCGCGTCTTTCCTATTTTTCCTGCTGATTTTGATTGGTTTTGGCTGCTCAAATTTGCAATATTTCGGTTTTTTGCGGCAAATTGGTTGGCGCACTCAAAAAGTAATACCAGCAAAGGTGTTTAAAATGTAATTCGTCTGGTTACCTATTGGGTCAAAGCCACGCCGGTAGGTGAACCAGAGTCGAGACCGTAGGTCATCCCGAATCTCTTCCTGATCTGCAACAGCTCTCTAATATCTCCATCGAAATTCCCAGACCAAATGTCCCAAACAAATCCTGCCCCAGCAATCCGAAACTTCTCACCAGTTCTGGCGGCATACTTCCGGCCGAGTATGTGCACGGGGGCTGAGGTATCGAACAGCGCCGTCTCATCGAACATCATCACACCAGGCTCCAAATTGACGCACGTTTCCAGCATCCTCCACAATCACCCCCTATCGCCTCTTTCCTTTCTCCATCACCTCCTTCTAGGCGCACATATTTCTGCGCAGTTCTTAATCGGAGGCCCCTGCTTGGTGCGTCGTTTAGCAACAGCCCTGGTGGAGGAGGGGAAGTAAAGGGGGTACGGTAGTTGCGTAGGGCTGAAGGCTGGGAGGGGGGCAGTAGGTATAGGCTGAGGCGGCGATTGCGTTATAGTCTCTGGGAAGCAGTTGGAAAGGTTGAAGTTGAAGCCAAGGAAGCCATGGGTCGCAGCGGCGGAATCCACTACTCTCGGGACCCTGAGAATCCCTCCAAATGTGAGTCCTTTTTTTATCTACTCGAATTGGTCAGGGGGATTGAATGGATGAGGTAGGTTGAAGTTGAGGTTATTGAACTTTTTGCTAAAAAGAAATCAGCCTTTCTGACTCTCATAGAAGGAAGATGACAAAAAAGCTAAGATAATGGATAGCCAAGCCCTGAGTCAACACATTTCGCCTGGCAGACATCGAAACCTTCCGATCTTCCGTTCTTAGCCAGATTTTTTGCAAAGGTCACAAGGTGAAGCTCAACCACTGATACGAGAGCTCTAATGATCGAATAGATGGTGTCGATTGCAGCATGCAAGGCTCGCGGCTCGGACCTGCGGGTGCACTTCAAGAACACGCGGGAGACAGCGCAGGCAATCAAGAAGATGGCGCTGAAGCGAGCCCAGCGCTACCTCAAAAACGTGATGGAGCAGAAGGAGATCGTCCCCTTCCGTCGCTTCTGCGGCGGCGTTGGACGCAAGGCCCAGGCCAAGAACATGCAGTCCGGCACCTCCCAGGTTTGCTCTTCTGTCTAGCGATAAGCTCAGAGAGTTTTCATAATTGGGCCAGTCTTTTGATGTTTCAGGATGTATACTGATTTCCTCATGCCTCCACCTAGTGTAATGCTCCGATCCATCTTCTGACTCAGTTCCTGTTCTAGAATTTGACCCCAGTATTTACTCTTTACTATTTCTTAGTCCTTAGTAAATACTCCTTAGTATTTCATCAACCACCGTTGAGTTTAAGCGAATATTTGACAGGCAGGATTCTTAGGTCTTCTTAGGCAGGACTCTTACAAGCATTCCACTGAAATAATTGGTGCTTGAAAAAGTAATAAAAATATGCTTTCGGGTCTAAAAAACGGAATTAGACTAAAACAAAATATATTTTATTTTTTGAATTTTACTTGGCTTTCGAATGAAATTTTGATGTGATTTGGATTTGCAGGGTCGCTGGCCGACGAAGTCGGCGGAGTTCCTGCTGCAGCTGCTGCGCAACGCGGAGTCCAACGCGGAGTTCAAGGGCCTGGACACCGACCATCTCGTCATCGAGCACATCGCCGTCCAGCGGGCCCCCAAGATGCGCCGTCGCACCTACCGCGCCCACGGACGCATCAACCCCTACATGTCCAGCCCCTGCCACATTGAAGTTGCTACCCCTTCTATGCTCCCCTGCTCATTAGTCCTAGTTCCCTAAGGGACTCAATTTGGGACAAAGTTGACATTAGTCAAGGCTTTGGACGAATTTTAGGCCTCACAAATCAATTTACGAAGCCATAGTCATTGGTATAGTGATAAATATACTAAAAACAATGTAGTCGCTGAAAAAAGTGATATTTTTATTACCCCCAAAATATTCCGTCATATGACATCAATTAATTGAAGGATAAAATTAAGCCAAGCATTAATTGAAGGGGCTCATTGGAAGGGGAATGAATGTGAAGAAAGGTGGTGGTTGTAGGTGTTCCTGGCGGAGAAGGAGGAGGTGGTGTCGAAGCCAACGGAAGATGTGACGGAGAAGAAGAAGAAGGAGTCCAAGAAGAAGCAGCGTCGCCAGTTGGCCCGCGGCGACTATTAGCCTCCCTTTTTGCCACCTTGTTGATCCCGCCTGGTTCTCAGCTGAGAGAAGATTGTCTTGTTGCCCATCAATTGTTTGCGCTGAGTTGGGAAGGCCACCCGCAGTCAGGAAGGCACAAAATTAAACGCAAAAGCACTTGCTCATGGAAGCTAAAATTTCGAAATATGATATATAAAGAAAAACTGAAACTTCCTGAAGCCGGATAGAATGAATTGGAATGAAAAGCAAGATTCATAAAGTAAAAGTAAAGAAACACATAAAGTAAAGAAACACATAAAGTAAAGAAACACATAAAGTATATTTACTTCGCAAAAATTATTCAAGAAATTTCACAAAAATTGCAAGAAATTTCACGAAAATTGCATTTGTATGTGGCCCAGCATTGGCTAATAAGGAATCTGAAAAATGCAACAAAAACGAAACTTTTAGAATGCAATAAATTGGTCTCAGAAAACCGTGAAAAGATTGCTAAACTAATAATTGTTAAATAATATCGTAATTTGGTCCGTATCAGGCGTTGAATGTGAAAAATCGAACTGGCTAGCCGGTATTGTCGAGCTCAATTTATCACCTATTTTACTTTTGGCAAGCCGTGCGCTCATAATTTATAATTGAGCTCGTTCGATCGGGGAGGAATGACAAACCCCATTTAGTCAAAGATCTTAACTTGAAGCCTGAATTAATTCTTATTATAATTCCGAAATGCTTCGTTTGCCAATACAAATACTATCCTTGGGTTCTTTGTTTTTCATCCTGTTTAAACTAGCGAAAATCCTTTACATCTAAGGAATTATGTTATCAGCGCAAAGTCTGGAAAAGCTGTGCCACATTATCAGTTTTCTTAATCCTATTGAATTTGGGACAAATTACGATGCATTTCTGGAAGCTGACGAGCTCTTCGATGCTCGTTATCAGCTTTTAGAAGCTCACGATCAACTTGTCGAAGCTAGCACTCAATATATGGACAATTCTTGCTTTATTTACGTACCAACATTTTACTCTTGGTATTCTTTATGAGGATATTACCACAAAGAACTTAACATTATTGATCTAGGAATGATGGGCAGAACTTCTGCAAAACTTTGGGGCAAACGATCGGCTTGACGGGTTTGTAGCTGTCATCTCTCTTAAAAGTTTCATGATTTTTTTCAGGTCACTTAGCTTGGATCAACAATTGGCAGAGAAATAGGATCATGCGCACTGTTAAAAATAGTACCGTAGGAGACTATTGGATTGGTCTCCGTGATATTGACAAAACTAACAAAATTGTAAGCATTTTTGAAGCAGGATATGATCAAAACCCATCAAAATCCTCTATCCTATCTGGCATATTTGAAGAGAAAGAGTTACTGGATGAAGTCGACAAATGAACAAAGCCATTTAAACACACACTGGCCGCCGTTTGGTCGTCGGCTGAATAATCAGAATCATCAATGCATCCGAGTCCATTTAGAGGTGGCTTTGGATTTTATAGTTGTACTTTGCAGGTCCTTTATTTTTAAGACAAATAAATGGTTTGACATGGATTGCAACATAGAATACAGCGTGTTGTGCGAAATTAAAGGTTTGTTTTACTTTATTATAATATGACTTAAATACATCACATTTTGTAATTTTTCGTCAAATATTGCGCACAAAAACTGCTGATGCGCCAAATAGGATCTCACTTTATTGCCGACAAAAAATGAACAACCATTGTAGGACTAACTTCTTAAGTCTTATATGTTTGTAATAAAAATGATATGTTTTGCTTTTAAGATATATAAAAAACCTTTAAAATTGCGCTCCGTTTAATTTTAATAGAACTATCCATTTTGATTGTTTTTGTATTGTGTGTGCTGTGTATATATTGCATACATTTATTGATCCTCAAAGTGCGCGAATTGATTCCTTAAAATTAATTGCATTGCATCGCAAATTGGGCTTGCGCGAACGGAGCTTTAGCAAAGTGTCAGCGCCAAGCCCCTCTTTTCGACCCAGGTGTATGTTTTGGAGGTTATTGCTAGATCTCAATTTTGATAAGGCTGCCGCTCGTCACAGAAGTCTCCAATCGCTCTAATTTTTTCACCGTTGGAAAGAGCAACATCGAATTGACTATAGTTTATCTTTTGAGTTTTGCACAAAACGTTTTATTTTAAGGGAAAAAATGCAAAAACCATTTGTCCGAACTCCTCCTTCTTCTTCTCCTTCTTCTCCTTCTTCTCCTGTTCCGCATCTATTCAATGGACGATAGTAGGTATTCATTTCTTCCCCCACAACCCTCCCCCGGGGTCCTTGGGCTTCATGTATTGACTTTTATTCATAAGTCTTCAGTTAAGCAGGTATGATTATGCATCCGTGGTGTAGTGGTCTATGCGATGAACAGCTGGGTGAAACTGGGAGGTTCGAACCCTTCTTAGGCAATCATTATTATTTTGGAAACTTTAAGTTGAAAAAACAACTGGTACCATCGGCAGGTCAAAATTAGAGCTCTTTTCTCCCAAAAATCGATTGCCCTAAGCATAGATCATGAAATTTTCACAAAAATATGTTAGTTAGCCAATAAATTTGAATTGTATTTTTGATTTTCGAATTTTTTCTTTTTGTTATTTTTTTTGAATAATTATGTTTTTTATTTATTTTTTTATTTTTTTATCCATTAATATCTTAATATATTTTCGATTCTTTTATGTTTGTTATATTATTTCAATGAGTTTATTTTTATTTACTTATTTTTCATATATTAAAAAAAAACAATTTTTATTTATATATTTTATACTATATTAAAAGTGGAAGAAATAACTGGTACCATCGGCAAGCCAAATGTGGGTCTCTTTTCTCCAAATTTTGTAATTGCCTCGAGCAAAAAGTCAAGGAAATACATCTACTACTAGTGGAATCTGCTGCGCCATCTGTATTTTGTTTTTGGCGCGCATGGAAAGAGACACTGAACTGCGCGCCAAAAACAAAATGCAACTGTCCAAGCAGCAGATTCCACTAGTAGTAGATGTATTTCCTTGACTTTTTGCTCGAGGCAATTACAAAATTTGGAGAAAAGAGACCCACATTTGGCTTGCCGATGGTACCAGTTATACACATATTGAAGCAAAAGTTTACAAAATCGGGTGCTACTCAACAACTATCAATCATTTTAATCAACAGACATATTCAATCCTTCATAAACGAAAGCTCTTTGAAGCTAATTCTTTGCAAGGCCAGTCTAAAAACTGTTACGGTTAATATGAAATGAGCAAGTTTAATTTTTTTTCCAATTTTCAGTTTTATGCTTGAGAAAAAGGAAGGGCTTCAATGCCCAACCGACATACACAGGGATCGGTGATGCGGCAGAGAGTGGAAAGAGAGGGATTTCAGTTTTAAAGAACGACGGTTCTCCAATAAAATAACATTGAACCACCATCCAAGGCAATTTAGTTCTCATATTTATGCCAGCAGTCCATTCTCAAAAACGGTTTTGTTGACTTGACAAGACTTGTAGTACGCACTTTTATGGGCTTCGAAATTATGGATTCCAGTTTGTCAGTTTGTTTGTTTAAGAAAGGTTAGATAACTGTGGACTATTATAATCGTATTATAATGGTTACTGGCCTTTGTGATTATTGACAAAGTCCAAATTTGAGGCGCAGATTTTACAAAACATGAAATTACAATTTTAGGCGCCAATAAAAAACTTGTTTTTCTCCCATTTGCCCAAAAATAATCAAAGATATGCCCGTGGCCGTAACTATTACATGGCATTCGGTCAGTAAAAGATTGTTAATTCAAAACTGAAATGTGGTATAGGCAATGGCGCCGGGTTTCTCGCAAACGGCAAATTTGGCTTATGAACAAGTTTTGACAGTTATCATTATTTTTAAAACTTGTTTGCTTTCTTAGCACAATGTACTTCTTGATCAGACGTTGATATTGCTTTCATATGGATGCAGATCTCTAGGAGTTGAGCCATGAATGGAACAATGGCAGATCATGGGTCAGCAACCAATATAAATGTTGTGTTCTTTCGGTGAAAATTCATTAGTATCGCAAAAAGGAACCATGACTCCAAATGCTGCTGTTGGCTAGCTTAGCCTGGGCAGAGCAATGCCAGCGCTTTAATGGGTGAGCCAGGACTTATCTTTCGCATTACATCTGAGCTCAGTTTGCTTCAAATTCAATGGTTCGGTCTGGCATTGGGCCAAAGAATATTGACACCAGGACGGCTTCCAGGACGCAATCGCTATCGTCAATGCTGTACTTGTCCAGACACTCCTTTCCCAGGAGAAGCCGGAGTTTGCGGAGTTTGGCCCAGATACAGACAGGGTTGCTCTGCTTGGCACCCCATAGGGCAAGGGCGCACAGCTGCCATCTCGGAAGCGGGAGCGACTCTCCTCGCGGCTGAAGTTGTAGGGGCCCTGAGGCGCTGCCCAATCGCAGATCGCCTTTTTTTGAAACTATAAATATCGCGTTGAGCATAGAAGACGTGATTTAGCAGCATTTTGAAATTGTATAGCCCAGACTGGTCGCTAAGGGATGTCTTTAAAAGGCTTATATGAGAGAGTCAAATTTTCCAAAAAGCGGGTGGCATTATGCATTTTCATTTTTCAAAGTATTCGTTAGGGAGACAGCTTGTTGCGCTTCTTGTGTATGTCCAAGCACGATAAGAAGATTTCGAACAGAGTGGTGATCTGAAAAGGGCGTGAGATATCATAAAGCAAACGAGGTGAGCAGCTTACGGTTGCGCCAATATATAAACTGATAGTGCCGCCTGCAAAAATCACCGCATCAGCACCGCTATGAGAGAATGCGGAAAACCGATGTTGCTGAGCCTGGTCCAGAAATCGTAGGTGGGGCGCTGCATCTTAACCCGCTTCCGCATCTCCACAAAGTAGATGGTGGCACTCATAACGCTGGACCTGAGCCAGGAGAGAAGAGGTTCGGGTGGAGGGAGGCAGAAAGGAAGGAAGTAACCGAAAGTAGGCCGCACCAAGGCGTGGCGTCTCCACAAAATCCTCTGCGTCGCGGCGCAATTTTTCCACTCGCTCCAGGTACTGTTTCTGGGGCAGCTGAAAGGGAGCTTGGAGCTGAGGCAAAGGTGTGGAGCTGTGACCGATGACTTGTTGAGGGCCTGGTCCCAGAGCTCCAGGTAGTGCCGGCAGGCTCCATGGAGGCTCAGGAATGGGGCTGCGCTCTCGGGCAGCGTCAGATTTGGTAGCTGGTTCAGCTCCACGAACTCCTCCAATTCCTCACAGCCTAGCCGGGCGGCAGGAGGATGTGTCTTCCCCTTTTTGTTGGCAGGAGGCGAAATTCGGCTCTGAAGGCCAAATCTCAACATCAGAGCCAAAACTAGACCAGGATCCAAAGTTTTTTTGAGTCGGGCTGCGGGTGTACCATGCCTTGATAGTATTGGTTGATGAAGAGGCTGGTGAAACGATAGCGCTGCACTAGATCCAGCGTCCCTTGGAAATCCACCGATTTTTCCGTGGGAAAGCCGCAGATCACATCCGTTGCCAGGGAAACCCCTGCCACACTGCAAAATGGTAAATGATCATCGATATGGAAGCAGATTTAATCATCATTAATTTATACCCGCCCAGCCGGCTTTGGCCTCCCTCTATCAGAGCTTGGAAACTCTTCCCCCACCTTTCAGCACTATCAACCCTAGCCCCCTCTTTGCCCCTGCCCCCCTTGGGGGGAGGGCAGGAGGTACCCGCTATGCAAGCCTCAGTCAGTTGCCAGCCCAAGCCCTGCCACCAGCCACCTACCACAGCCTTGCCTGCACAAGCTCTGGCCTAGTCTCAGGTGCAAGCCTAAGCCTAGCCCTTAGCTCAAGCACCAGCCCTTACTCAAGCACCAGTCCTATATCAGCCTACACCTGCTACCCATGTTACACTATTTGTTTGCAAGCTCAGCACCTGCCACCCCAAGTCCTCTGCACCGGACCTATTCCAAATGGAAATATATGCATCCACTCGCTGTCTCTCTCGATCTCCCACCGGCCTGCTGTCAAGGCATCGGCTTTGGCCGCGTCTATGGTGGAGGCGAAGAGCAGCACGTCCAACAGAGCACCGCTGTCACTGTCTCTGATCACCCCCACCACTTTTGCCAGAACACCCACCAGGGTCACCCTGGCTCCCTTCGTTCACACTACCTATCCATCCTACAAAGGGCAAGCAAAGAGCAAGGCATGCAGAACTGGCCTTCAGGAGCTCTCTAGTCCACTAGCTGACCAGTTCTACATTGACAGCCCAGCTCGAGAGAGAGCTTGCTCCAATCTCCTAGAGCAAGAAAAATATTAAGAAAATATTTGGTACCATCGGAAAGCCAAAATTGAGCTCTTTTCTTCATGCACTGAGCATAAAGCCAAGGAAATTTTCCTACTAATAATGGAATCTGCTGTGTTATCTGTATTTTGTTTGAGCGCGCATAAAAAGAGTCTTGGAACTGCGCGCAAAAACAAATAGCAAATGCCCCACAAGCAGATTCCATTGGTAGTAGGGAAATTTCTTTGACTTTACACTTGCAGCTTTACACTTTTCAGGAGAAGAGAGCTCAATTTCGGTTTGTCGATGGTACCAGATATATCTGAATGTATTTAGCAATTTGACATTTGCGTTTATCAATTGATGATGAACCAAAAAGCATCAGTCTATGACAGGCACATAATCATGCTCCCGATCTATCGGCTGGTCAGGGATCCGAAAAGAAGGCGGATCAGGGTGCCTAAACTGACAAAGCGCCGTCATCCGTACAGCGCCGTACTCGATGTCGAAGAGCTTGCCGCCGCCGCCCTGGTAATAGGCGCCGGCGTCCTGCCGATGCCGCTCCACCCCGTCCGCCTTCAGGCCGGGGCCTGGCCGATCATTGGGCTCCCCCTTCTGCAGGGCCCAGTAGCGACTGGCCTTGGACCAGGGGCCCAGCGGCACCCCCTGCCCGCTCGGCAGCACCCATTCCCAGCCTTCTGTGGGGAAGCGGGCAGTTGGCTTCTGTCGCAGCGATACGTAGGCACCGCTCAGCTCCCGTCGGGCGGCAAACAGGCGCTGGCAAAGTCGTCTGCACTTGGAGGAGGCAACTTGGGGCATGTAGATTAGAATAAAGACTAATGGGCTCGGGTATTTACCGCACAGTTTCAGAAAGTACCTTATTTTCCAAAAGGCTTGGGCTTAGTTTATGGCTTAGATTAAGGCTTAGGCTAAGGCTTAAGGATTTTGTATCAGCCTAGTCTTGGATGGCTAAAATTTTGCTAAAAAAGGCCCATAAATTTTTGATTTCAAAATGCGTTGACAGACATATCAGAAGAACTTCCATTTTGACGCCGATGGAAACAGAGAGTCGATTTTGTATCAGCCTAGTCTCGGAGTCCCGGACGATGGCCAGCTCCCCGCCGAGGTCTCGGCAGATCTGTCGCGTGCTCTCAAAGCTCTCCACACTGCCGCTGCCGCCATGCGAAGCGCTGTAGCAGTAGAGCGGCCGCTTGCTGCTGTAGTCCACGGTCACCACGTTGAACTGCATCTCGTCAAAGCACCGTTGTGCAAAGCGGGCTGGAACATGAAAGCTGAAAACTTCATTGAGGAGATAGGTATTAGAAGCAGACGGGTTGGCGGCGGGCGTATGGTCCGATTGAAGGGCAGGGGACAGAGGCAGGAGAAGCCGATGATGGGTCGGCACATCCAGACCTTGTACAGGTGGTAGTAGTCCTCGTCGTAGCAGGTGAAGTGCTCGGGGTTGTCGCTGTTCTCCGCGATTCGCAGACTGCGACGCTCGCCCCAGCCAGTGGGGCGCATGCCCTGTGCGCCGAGCATGAAGCGGTTGCTGAACTGCACCGTCTCCGGCTGTCCTACTGCATGGAAACACTGCAACCTCGCATTAGCTCTGTCAAGTCACATAATAGGGAATATAGGCACACCCAGTGTTGCACTCGGAAATTATTTCCGATTCCGATTAATTCCCAAGTCCCTTTGCTCAAAAAAATTTCAGATTCTTCCGATTTCCGATCCAAGGGAGGTCCCATTTCAGATTTAAGAAATGTGGGGGTACTTTTTTGCCTATTCTGGCAGTCAGTGAAGGTCATGCATGCCTCTGCGATGCCTCTGCGTTGCCTCTGTGACAGGGGGATGGCTTTGGAGGCGTCTGAAAGTGATACCAACCTGTTAACCTTGAGGCATTTTTGGCCCTTTTGTGCCCCATTTTGCTCGGCTCTCAGGCCTCACATGAGTCAAACCTATGTGGACATGGAATTGTCTGGCTGGATAAAGGTTGTTTTGGCTGTAATCGCTGGTATAACAATGACATGGAAGCCTGAATCCATGCCGTTTGAGTTCCAACTTCCGCTGCAGGCTCTGTGGAAGGTAAGGTTGTGCGTGGTATAGGGATAGTAAATGCGCAGACCTTTAACCATGGGCTATACGTGGCCTCATTGGCTTCTGGGTCTCATCTCCTCTCCCCTCCAGCAGGACATAGGACTATGGCGCCTGTAAGCAAAGCTGGTAGGAAGCGTCAGAAGAAGGAGTGGGATTTCGTTCCTGATAAATGGGGTGGGACCATCTCTAAGAAGACAGGGGCGGGGAAGCCCAAATCCTTCATATTCTGCAAGTGGCCAAAGGACGCCGAGCTAGGACGCACTGGACCCCTCTGCGACTGGGAAGTAGCCGGCGGCTACATCAGGGAGCTCATCCAACACATCATCCGCGAGCACAAAGAGATGCACCCGGAGATGGTCGGGGACATCGAGAGGCAGAGTAAGTCTTTTCGCCATCAGTTTGAGGCAATGTGGAAGGGGTGAGATAATTGCAGTGAAGGAGCTTGAAGAAGCTGAACGACAGGCAGCTGCTGAACAGGCTGAACTTGCTGCCGCTGCTGCACCGCCTGTTGATGTCACCATGGAGCACTTCATGGCTCCCTCCTCAACCGACACCAACCTCGCCAAGTTCGTCCCCACCCATCCGCGACAGCTCCTAATCAAACAGCTCTTCCTCCAATGGCTCGCTTCTGTCCCTCTCCAGGTCACTCTTCCTTCTTGCATCTCCCTCTCCTCTCACTTTACCCCAAACATGAATTTCCAGGCATTCAGCACAGTTGCCAACGCGCGTTTCCGGGCCATGATGCACGTCGTGGAGCCTCGCTTCCGCATTCCAGGCCGGAACCAGGTGTCGCATGCACTGAAGATTGAGGGCCAGGTGGCCATGAACCTCCTCAAGTCCAAACTCCTCTCTCCTGCAGCCGACAACTCTATCAACGCCATGATAGATCTCTGGAGCGCCAAGTTCAATTGACCTCTATCTCACTCTCTAGTGATGCATTGGGTAGACTGAACTGTGCAGGGATGGGAAGACCTATCTCGGCATCGTCGTTGCCCTCTACAGCGAGGTCCATGGCCTCGTTCACCTCACCCTCCCCGCCGCCGTCATCCCACCACCAGCCTCTGCCCAGCGGGTGATGGAGTACTTCACCAAAGTGTGGACGGACGAGGTGGGGCTGCGCCCATCCCAACTGCACAAGGCATTCCCCCTCTTCTCCTCTTTGGTGCACTGTTTTGAATGAGGGTAGTTGAGGTGATCTGTGATGGCGCTGCTAACCTGAAGAAAGGAGTTCGCGAATTCCTGGGGAAGGAGTTCTTCCATTGCTTATGTGGGGAGAGCCACAGAGCATCACCATGATCTAGCCAGGCCTCCAGGAGCCATCCAGCAGCCAGGCCTCCACCAGCCAGGCCTCTCCAGCCAGGCCTCTCCCAGCCAGGCCTCTCCCAGCCAGGCCTCTACCTCTGCTGGGACCAGCAAGGTGAACAAGGGCGACCACCCGAACACCAGCAAGGCCAGCCAGCCCAACCTCAACAGCCAGGATCGATCCTCTTCGATGGCTCTCAAGTCTCCGGATTCGCGGATGAAGATGACGTCTTCGGAGTCCTTGCTGTCGAGGATGAAGAAGAAGAGGAGGGGAAGAGGTGATCGAGGAGGCCTTTGAGACGACTCAACTGATGAGAGGGAGAAGTTTGTGGAGTTCTTCGCGGCGAGCGGGTTGAGTTGTGGTCGTTAGGCTTGATGATGTAGGAGAAGCGGCGATCCAGCTCCATGCGTAGGTTGCGGGCCAGCTCACGCACCATCAGCGCCACCGGGTTGCCCTCCACCAACGAGCACTTCTTGCTCAGGCGCAGGACATCCGGGATCATCTTAACCCTTCTCTTCCTCCCGCATAGCGTTAAGCTCATCCCATCTCAATCTGAATCAGAATCTGTATCTGAAACTACAGAAACACAAAGGGTACCTCATTGAGCGTCGCCTGGCCGGCGCGCCGGGCCGGAGGCAGACGGCGGCGAAGGGGAGAGAAGGCCTGTGTCGGGAGGCAGATTCCTCCAGGACTGTGGTAGTCCTCGTTGATGGGCATGGCGGGCGCGGTGGGGCGAGGCTGCGCTCCCCGTAGACCTCCGTCAGCAGCTTGCGGTTCTTGAGCAGGAAGCGGCCCAGGGGGACATCACTCGTCCACCGCACTGGCATACGGCGAGCGATCTTGGTGCCACCCTTGGCGATGAGGTACTGTCCAGCCTTGCCTTAGAAGAATCGAGCAACGGATGCGGAGAAGGAAAGCTTCTCCCAGACGGCAAAAGACCGGACGGCGGCCTCCTGGCACGACGCCAGGTTGCCCTGATGATCAAAGAGCACCACGAGTGTCTGCAGCTTCCCCTGTCGCCCGCCGCCGCCAAGATCTGGAGTTCCCCTCCTTCATGAGCTGATGCGTCCCAAGCGCCTGCCAACCCTCTTCCTCCTCTTCTTCCATCCTCAACAGGAAAGGAACTCGAAGACGTCATCTTTGTCCGCGAATCCGGAGACTGAAGAACCATCGAAACAAGGATGACAGCGTCCTGGCTGTTGAGGTCTGGGCTGACTGGCTTTGCTGGTGTTCGGGTGGTCGCCCTTGTTTGCTTTGCTGGTCCCAGCGGAAGGAGAAGGCTGGGCCGGGAGAGGCCTGGCTGGAGGCTGCTGGCAGAGGCCTGGTGGCGGAGGCCTGGCTGCTGGAGTGCTGGCTGGTGGAGGCCTGGCTGGCGGCTGGTTGGGTGTCCTGGCTCTCCACGTAGCAATGGAAGAACTCCTTCCCCAGGAATTCGCGAACTCCTTTCTTCAGGTTAGCAGCGCCATCACAGATCACTCCTTACAACTACCCTCAATCAAAACAGTGCACCTAAGAGGAGAAGAGGGGAATGCCTTGTGCAGTTGGGCATGGGCGCACCTGACCTCGTCCGTCCACACTTTGGTGAGTACTCCATCACCCGCTGGGCAGAGGCTGGTGGCGGATGACGGCGGCAGGGGAGGGCTAGGCGAGCGAGGCCTATCACCCTGCTGTAGAGGGCAACGACGATGCCGAGATGGTCTTCTCTGTCCTGGGACAGTTCAGCTCACTTCAATGCATCACGAGAGAGTGAGATAGAGGTTAATTGAACCTGTCGCTCCAGAGATCTATCATGGCGTTGATAGAGTTGTCTGCTGCAGGAGAGAGGAGTTTGGACTTGAGGAGGTTCATGGCCACGTGGCCCTCAATCTTCAGCGCATGCAACACTTGGTTTTGGCCTGGAGGGGGGAAGCGAGGCTCCACGACGCGCATCATGGCCCGGAACGCGCATTGGCGACTGTGCTGAATGCCTGGAAATTCATGTTTGGGGTAAAGTGAGAGGAGAGGGAGATGCGAGAAGGAAGAATGTGACCTGGAGAGGGAAACAGAACTGAGCCATCGGAGGAAGAGCTGTTCGACGAGCAGCTGTCGCGGATGGGTGGTAACGAACTTGGCGAGGTTGGTGTCGGTTGAGGAGGGAGCCGATGAAGGTTTCTATGGTGACATCAACAGGCGGTGCAGCAGCGGCAGGAAGTGCAGCCTGTTCAGCAGCTGCCTGTCGTTCAGCTTCTTCAAGCTCCTTCACTGCAATTATCTCACCCCTTCCATCGCCTCAAACTGATGGCGAAAAGACTTACTCTGCCTTCTCCACGCCCCCCGACCACTCCCCGGTGCATCTCTTTGTGCTCGCAGATGATGTGTCTGATGAGCTCCCTTGATGTAGCCGCCGGCTACTTCCCAGTCCGACAGGGGCTCCCAGCTGCGTCCGAGCTCGGCATCCATTGGCCACTTGCAGAATATGAAGGATTTGGGCTTCCCCCGCCCCTGTCTTCTTAAGAGATGGTCCCACCCCATTTATCAGGAACGAAATCCCACTCCTTCTTCTGACTTCCTACCAGCTTTGCTTACAGGCGCCATAGCCCTATGTCCTGCTGGAGGGGAGAGGAGATGAGACCCAGAAGCCAATGAGGCAATGTCTTATGTATAGCCCATGGTTAAAGGTCTGCACATTTACTATCCTTATACCACGCGCAACCTTACCTTCCACAGAGCCTGCAGCGGGAGCTGGAACTAAACGGCATGGATTCAGGCTTCCATGTAATTGTTATACCAGCGATTACAGCCAAAGAAGTGGTCATCGAGCGAGACAATTCCATGTCCACATAGGTTTGACTCATGTTGAGGCCTGAGAGCCAAGCAAAATCGGGGCAGGTGAGGGTGAGTGATGGGTGAGAAGGTTAACAGGTTGTAATGACTTTCCGACAGCCTCCAAAGCCATCCCCCTGTCACAGAGGCAACGCAGAGGCATCGCAGAGGCAGACGATGACCTTCACTGACAGCCAGAATAGGCAAAAAAGAAGCCCACATTTCTTAAATCTGAAATGGGACCTCCCTCGGATCGGAAATTGGAAGAATCTGAAATTTTTTGAGCAAAAGGACTTGGGAATTAATCGGAATCGGATCTGTAATTGAAATAATTTCCGAG
>JASANA010003613.1:0-16876 GCA_030248095.1 Ptycholaimellus sp. GST1_10 | reverse complement strand
AGGAGAGAGGCAGAGATTGTGGTGAGGAAGATAAAACTAAGGCCAGAGCAGAACCAGGTAGGCTCAAGGGGTGCTGGATTGCTGGAAGTGATCGTGATACTGGCCAGATAGCAGCAGGTGCAGCGTCAGAGGGCTTTCCATGTTCATTGCAAGCTTGGTGAACCTCGCCATGATCTTCTTCAGCATCCAGCTCCTCTTGCACTTCACATAGTTAGTCTAGTCCAGGACAACCAAACTGCTGACCAGATGCTTAACCCCAAGTTTGTTCCCAGCTTTCAGTGCAGTGAGTGCTGGAAGTGATCGCGATGCTGGGCAAATGGCAGCAGGTGCAATGCCAGAGGGCTTTCCAAGTTCATTGCCACCTTGGATTTGCGCAAAATTGTAAGATAAAAATGTTACACAATTCTGAATTTGGACTCTTAGAGTTCAAATGCTGTCAATCTATGCGCACACTATGGGGTAACAATGGGTTTATATGGATAAAAACTGTATATATTAAAATTGATAAATTTTGTTGTTTCTTGGGAGAATGTTGCAAATTTTGAGAAATTTTAAGTCAAAATTATCCTAGCAAAGGCGTGAGATTTTCTCAGCACATTACTGCATGTCCAGCAATACCCATAGAATAGAGGTTTAATCATCATTTCAACAATCGCACATTCTTGTCTTAACCTTCTTGTCTTACCCCTCATGATGTTCATAGGCAAACAAAGGCAAATGAAGGAAAAAGGTAAATTCCGGAAATATCAATGCTAAAAATATAAATCAATGCTATAGGCATCCGTATATTGTCTGGATCTTGAATCCAGCCTTAATTCTAGTAAAAATGCATAGAACTGAGCCACAGATGAATAGAAGTATTTGTCCAGCTTAACCTTAGCCTAAATAATCATAACCATCTATGAACCGAAATCCAGGTTTATTGCTCAAAAATTAGTCAAACAAAAGCTGAATTCTTACTCAGAACATCACTACAAGTCCCACAAAACCCATATGATGGGTAATTACCCCTACGCTTCCAACCCTCTGGACGATACTCTTGGTCCCGCCGCTCAGACTCCAGCGGATGCCTCGGCTGGACTGCTTCACAGCCTCTCCCACAACACCTCGCCCTCTGCCCACCAGCCCTCCCAAGCCCCTCCGCCAAGGCCTCTGCCAGCACGAGTCCCCCGTCGGCGACTCCAGCCACAGCATCCCGCACTTCTCCTCCCGCCTTTTCCACTTCTGCACCTCCAACTCCTGCGACTCCCCCGACTCAGCCTCCGTCACCCACAAAGCCGCCCCGCCTCCTGCCTCCCCCCAGCCTCCATCATCTCCGTCCTCCGCAACGGCATCTCCCACAGCGAGGTGGAGCTGAACAGAGGCCCCTCAATGCCCAGGCCTCAGCAGCATCACCTTCCCTCCCCGACGAGGAGGCGAGGGAGAAGCCGGTGCGCCCCTCCACCTCCCCCTCCTCCGCCACCAGCTCCTCCGCCGCCCGCCGCGGCATGGAGCGTCTTCGCGGCCTCCACCAGAGTCGCGTCTCCTCCTGGGGCGGGATTCAGAATGTGAGCCGTGATCCATGAGCCATGCACAAAAGATAGGAGCGTGAGCAACGGTGAGCCATGAATCCACTCTGTCTCATGTACACGACATTTCAATGGAGCTCATGTCCGACCGCCTAGCCCTGCTTCCATGGTGAGACATTGGCCTTATTCACAATGGCAAATAGCTTTTGCCATGGATTTAAGCTGGATATTCTTTTTGCAAAGGAAAATATTGATTCAAATACACATCATTAAGGAAGTACAATAATTGCTGCTCGTTTTTGCTCCCATTTTTGACATTGTCAAAAGCCAAAAAAAATTGCACTTGCGATTTTCCTTGATTTGGTATAAATGTCTGTTATACTAGTGGCTAAATTCGTTAACGTGGTTAAATTTAAGCATATTTTTGTTCACATTTTTAGGTATTTCTTTAATGAGAACCACTAGCAGAAAAGTTTAATTCGCTGAGTTTTAACAAGAAAATTGTTCAATTTTTCGGAGCCTGCCGATGGTGGTCAATTACATTTGCTGGAATGAACGCAGAGTTAATGACGCCTAGTCCCATTTTCGAAACCCACAACATGTTTTGAAGGCTTCGAAAGCAAAATAGCAAATTACGGCATGTTTTGAGGTGTAATTTTCCCAATTTTATGCCGGTTCCTTTTTTCCCAGCCAGATGCATAGGTATGTTGATTGGCCAGGCACTGCTGAAGGTCCTTGAATGCCCATGCAAAGCTTCGGCTTTCACTTGATCTTTTTGCTCAATCGCGCAGAAATTACAATATAACACCCATTTGATAATTCGTTAGTTCTCGCAAGATGCCAAATGAAATTCCAGAATGCCAAAGCCCTATAAAGATTCCGACGAGCAAGAGCTTCACTGGCGACTCATCCTCCTCTGCATCTTTCTGCCAGTGCTTTGCTTGCACGTCTGACATCGCGGCCTTGGGTGGCATCCGCTTTTGCTGCAGCAAAGTGTTCGAGGTTAGTCTTGGCAAGGTGGACATCGCAGCCTCAGGTGGCATCCGCTTTTGCTGCAGCAAAGTGTTCGAGGTTAGGCTTCGACTGGGGTAGTTATCGCGGCCTTGGGTGGTATCTGCTTTTGCTGCAGCAAAGTGTTCGAGGTTAGTCTTGGCAAGGTGGACATCGCGGCCTTGGGTGGCATCCGCTTTTGCTGCAGCAAAGTGTTCGAGGTTAGGCTTCGACTGGGGTAGACATCGCGGCCTCGGGTGGCATCCGCTTTTGCTGCAGCAAAGTGTTCGAGGTTAGTCTTGGCAAGGTGGACATCGCAGCCTCAGGTGGCATCCGCTTTTGCTGCAGCAAAGTGTTCGAGGTTAGGCTTCGACTGGGGTAGACATCGCGGCCTCGGGTGGCATCCGCTTTTGCTGCAGCAAAGTGTTCGAGGTTAGTCTTGGCAAGGTGGACATCGCGGCCTCAGGTGGCATCCGCTTTTGCTGCAGCAAAGTGTTCGAGGTTAGGCTTCGACTGGGGTAGTTATCGCGGCCTTGGGTGGTATCTGCTTTTGCTGCAGCAAAGTGTTCGAGGTTAGTCTTGGCAAGGTGGACATCGCGGCCTTGGGTGGCATCCGCTTTTGCTGCAGCAAAGTGTTCGAGGTTAGGCTTCGACTGGGGTAGACATCGCGGCCTCGGGTGGCATCTGCTTTTGCTGCAGCAAAGTGTTCGAGGTTAGTCTTGGCAAGGTGGACATCGCAGCCTCAGGTGGCATCCGCTTTTGCTGCAGCAAAGTGTTCGAGGTTAGGCTTCGACTGGGGTAGACATCGCGGCCTCGGGTGGCATCCGCTTTTGCTGCAGCAAAGTGTTCGAGGTTAGTCTTGGCAAGGTGGACATCGCAGCCTCAGGTGGCATCCGCTTTTGCTGCAGCAAAGTGTTCGAGGTTAGGCTTCGACTGGGGTAGACATCGCGGCCTCGGGTGGCATCCGCTTTTGCTGCAGCAAAGTGTTCGAGGTTAGTCTTGGCAAGGTGGACATCGCGGCCTCAGGTGGCATCCGCTTTTGCTGCAGCAAAGTGTTCGAGGTTAGGCTTCGACTGGGGTAGTTATCGCGGCCTTGGGTGGTATCTGCTTTTGCTGCAGCAAAGTGTTCGAGGTTAGTCTTGGCAAGGTGGACATCGCGGCCTCAGGTGGCATCCGCTTTTGCTGCAGCAAAGTGTTCGAGGTTAGGCTTCGACTGGGGTAGACATCGCGGCCTCGGGTGACATCCGCTTTTGCTGCAGCAAAGTGTTCGAGGTTAGTCTTGGCAAGGTGGACATCGCGGCCTTGGGTGGCATCCGCTTTTGCTGCAGCAAAGTGTTCGAGGTTAGGCTTCGACTGGGGTAGACATCGCGGCCTCGGGTGGCATCCGCTTTTGCTGCAGCAAAGTGTTCGAGGTTAGTCTTGGCAAGGTGGACATCGCGGCCTCAGGTGGCATCCGCTATTGCTGCAGCAAAGTGTTCGAGTATAGGCTTCGACTGGGGTAGTTATCGCGGCCTTGGGTGGCATCCGCTTTTGCTGCAGCAAAGTGTTCAAGGTTAGTCTTGGCAAGGTGGAAATCGCGGCCTCAGGTGGCATCCGCTATTGCTGCAGCAAAGTGTTCGAGTATAGGCTTCGACTGGGGTAGTTATCGCGGCCTTGGGTGGCATCCGCTTTTGCTGCAGCAAAGTGTTCGAGGTTAGTCTTGGCAAGGTGGACATCGCGGCCTCAGGTGGCATCCGCTATTGCTGCAGCAAAGTGTTCAAGTATAGGCTTCGACTGGGGTAGACATCGTGGCCTTGGGTGGCATCCGCTTTTGCTGCAGCAAAGTGTTCGAGGTTAGTCTTGGCAAGGTGGACATCGCGGCCTCAGGTGGCATCCGCTATTGCTGCAGCAAAGTGTTCGAGTATAGGCTTCGACTGGGGTAGACATCGCGGCCTTGGGTGGCATCCGCTTTTGCTGCAGCAAAGTGTTCGAGGTTAGTCTTGGCAAGGTGGACATCGCGGCCTCAGGTGGCATCCGCTATTGCTGCAGCAAAGTGTTCGAGTATAGGCTTCGACTGGGGTAGTTATCGCGGCCTTGGGTGGCATCCGCTTTTGCTGCAGCAAAGTGTTCGAGGTTAGTCTTGGCAAGGTGGAAATCGCGGCCTAGGGTGGCATCCGCTATTGCTGCAGCAAAGTGTTCGAGTATAGGCTTCGACTGGGGTAGTTATCGCGGCCTTGGGTGGCATCCGCTTTTGCTTCAGCAAAGTGTTCGAGGTTAGTCTTGGCAAGGTGGAAATCGTGGCCTCAGGTGGCATCCGCTATTGCTGCAGCAAAGTGTTCGAGTATAGGCTTCGACTGGGGTAGTTATCGCGGCCTTGGGTGGCATCCGCTTTTGCTGCAGCAAAGTGTTCGAGGTTAGTCTTGGCAAGGTGGAAATCTCGGCCTCAGGTGGCATCCGCTATTGCTGCAGCAAAGTGTTCGAGTATAGGCTTCGACTGGGGTAGTTATCGCGGCCTTGGGTGGCATCCGTTTTTGCTGCAGCAAAGTGTTCAAGGTTAGGCTTCGACTGGGGTAGACATCGCGGCCTTGGGTGGCATCCGCTTTTGCTGCAGCAAAGTGTTCGAGGTTAGTCTTGGCAAGGTGGACATCGCGGCCTCAGGTGGCATCCGCTATTGCTGCAGCAAAGTGTTCGAGTATAGGCTTCGACTGGGGTAGACATCGCGGCCTTGGGTGGCATCCGCTTTTGCTGCAGCAAAGTGTTTGAGGTTAGTCTTGGCAAGGTGGACATCGCGGCCTCAGGTGGCATCCGCTATTGCTGCAGCAAAGTGTTCGAGTATAGGCTTCGACTGGGGTAGACATCGCGGCCTTGGGTGGCATCCGCTTTTGCTGCAGCAAAGTGTTCGAGGTTAGGCTTCGACTGGGGTAGACATCGCGGCCTTGGGTGGCATCCGCTTTTGCTGCAGCAAAGTGTTCGAGGTTAGTCTTGGCAAGGTGGACATCGCGGCCTCAGGTGGCATCCACTATTGCTGCAGCAAAGTGTTCGAGTATAGGCTTCGACTGGGGTAGACATCGCGGCCTTGGGTGGCATCCACTTTTGCTGCAGCAAAGTGTTCGAGGTTAGTCTTGGCAAGGTGGACATCGCGGCCTCAGGTGGCATCCGCTATTGCTGCAGCAAAGTGTTCGAGTATAGGCTTCGACTGGGGTAGACATCGCCGCCTTGGGTGGCATCCGCTTTTGCTGCAGCAAAGTGTTCGAGGTTAGGCTTCGACTGGGGTAGACATCGCGGCCTTGGGTGGCATCCGCTTTTGCTGCAGCAAAGTGTTCGAGGTTAGTCTTGGCAAGGTGGACATCGCGGCCTCAGGTGGCATCCGCTATTGCTGCAGCAAAGTGTTCGAGTATAGGCTTCGACTGGGGTAGACATCGCGGCCTTGGGTGGCATCCGCTTTTGCTGCAGCAAAGTGTTCGAGGTTAGGCTTCGACTGGGGTAGACATCGCGGCCTTGGGTGGCATCCGCTTTTGCTGCAGCAAAGTGTTCGAGGTTAGTCTTGGCAATGTGGACATCGCGGCCTCAGGTGGCATCCGCTATTGCTGCAGCAAAGTGTTCGAGTATAGGCTTCGACTGGGGTAGACATCGCGGCCTTGGGTGGCATCCGCTTTTGCTGCAGCAAAGTGTTCGAGGTTAGGCTTCGACTGGGGTAGACATCGCGGCCTTGGGTGGCATCCGCTTTTGCTGCAGCAAAGTGTTCGAGGTTAGTCTTGGCAAGGTGGCCATCGCGGCCTCAGGTGGCATCCGCTATTGCTGCAGCAAAGTGTTCGAGTATAGGCTTCGACTGGGGTAGACATCGCGGCCTTGGGTGGCATCCGCTTTTGCTGCAGCAAAGTGTTCGAGGTTAGGCTTCGACTGGGGTAGACATCGCGGCCTTGGGTGGCATCCGCTTTTGCTGCAGCAAAGTGTTCGAGGTTAGTCTTGGCAAGGTGGACATCGCGGCCTCAGGTGGCATCCGCTATTGCTGCAGCAAAGTGTTCGAGTATAGGCTTCGACTGGGGTAGTTATCGCGGCCTTGGGTGGCATCCGCTTTTGCTGCAGCAAAGTGTTCAAGGTTAGTCTTGGCAAGGTGGAAATCGCGGCCTCAGGTGGCATCCGCTATTGCTGCAGCAAAGTGTTCGAGTATAGGCTTCGACTGGGGTAGTTATCGCGGCCTTGGGTGGCATCCGCTTTTGCTGCAGCAAAGTGTTCGAGGTTAGTCTTGGCAAGGTGGAAATCGTGGCCTCAGGTGGCATCCGCTATTGCTGCAGCAAAGTGTTCGAGTATAGGCTTCGACTGGGGTAGTTATCGCGGCCTTGGGTGGCATCCGCTTTTGCTGCAGCAAAGTGTTCGAGGTTAGTCTTGGCAAGGTGGAAATCGCGGCCTCAGGTGGCATCCGCTATTGCTGCAGCAAAGTGTTCGAGTATAGGCTTCGACTGGGGTAGTTATCGCGGCCTTGGGTGGTATCTTGCATCTTGTCAGAAGTTTGTTTGAGGCTATAAGAGGCTATATCTGGTACCATCGGCAGGCCAAATGTGGGACTCTTTTCTCCAAAATTTGCAATTGCCTCGAGCAAAAAGTCAAGGAAATACATCTACTACTAGTGGAATCTGCTGCTTGGACAGTTGCATTTTGTTTTTGGCGCGCAGTTCAGTGTCTCTTTCCATGTGCGCCCAAAAACAAAATGCAGATGACGCAGCAGATTCCTTTAGTAGTAGATGTATTTCCTTGACTTTTTGCTCGAAGCAATTGCAAATTTTGGAGAAAAGAGTCCCACATTTGGCCTGCCGATGGTACCAGATATTTCTTCCACTTTTAATCTACTATAAAATGTATAAATACTAATTTTATATTGTTGGTTATATTTTAATTTATATATAAAGAATAATAAATAAAAAAACTTGTTCAAAAATTATAACAAAAAAATATTTAAAATTGAAAAATACAATGCAAACTTATTGGCAACTTATTTTTTTGCGAAATTTTCTTGACTTATACTTAGGCCAATCGATTTTTGGCAAAATATAGTTTTATTTTTTGGCCTGGCGATGGTACCAGTTGTTTTCCCAACTTTAATATACAAAATAAAAATGAATGCCTGACAAGGATTCGAACCTTCCAATTTCGTCCATCTGCCAAATCGCTTACACCACTACACCACTGGTGCATATGGCTTCTTAGAATAACTGAAGAGCTAAATACATGAGGCCCAGGGACCCGGGGAAGGGTGGTAGGGGAATAAATGAATACCTACTATCGTCCATTGAATAGATGCGGAGAAGAAGAAGGAGGAGGAGGAGGAGGAGGAGGAGGAGGAGTTCGGACAAATGGTTTTTTGCATTTTTCATAGTAAAACAAATAGTTTTTTGCAAAAGTCAAAAGATAAACTATAGTCAATTCGATGTTGCTCTTTCCATTGCAAAAAGAATTAAAGCAATTGAAGCTTTCTGTGACGAGCAGCAGCCTTATCAAAATTAAGATCTAGCAATAACCCTCAAAACATACACCTGGGTCGAAAAGAGGGGCTGGGCGCTGACACTCCGCTAAAGCTCCGTTCGCGCCAGACCAATAAGATAAGAGGTTTCCTAGAACAAGAGGCTCCATTTGTGCCGAAGGAAAGTGGGAGTTTTTGATAATAGTTGACTACCCACTGAGTTGATGTTTCACCAATATAATAAGTTCCCTTCAGACGCCACCGTTGACCATGACTTTTTTATCTCCCTCCCTTTATTTAAACCACTCCCCCTATTTTATTTAGTTCTTCCCCTCCTCTCCACATATTTAACATCCCCCCCTCGCATCAGTCTGGGTCCTAAGTCTGCAGCCCGATGCCGTTAACCTTCCCATTTTTACTGACCCAAAAACTGATGTAGACACAAACAGGTCCTGTACCAAATCCTTCTACATCAGGGGTTCAGTAAAATGGAGAAGCTCTGTCGCCTGACGGTGAAAGACAGGCTGTGGCCTGGACTGATATATAAGTAAAAATTGGCTTAGAGCCAAAGCTGGGGATTCTATCGGGGAGGGAGGGTTTGGGGAGGGCGGGGAGCAAAGGGGGAAAAGCATTGGCATGCCCCACCTTACAGGGCCACTTTTTGAGCTTAGGAGGGCTATGGCCAACGCTGCTCTGCCCAATTTTCAAAATTCGGGGGCTTTCAGTATTCTGACGAAGGATAATGGAGAATTCTCTTTGGTTTACTTCAAAACCAGTGCATGCCTTTCGACATGAAACTTCTCTTGTCTCCTTCTGCAATTCGTTGGTTCACTTTAAAACCAGTGCAAGCCTAAGCCCTGCTATTCTAAGATGTCCTTCTCCTTCCACAATGTCAATGGGATGCCTGAATTTATCATGTCCTTCTGCAACTTTACCTGGTTAATTTAGACTAATCCTTGCCAAGCACAAGGTTTGATGTTCTATTTCCTTCAGTAGAAGACGATGGCAATGCAGGGTGAGCAGTCAGGCAAAGCAGGGCAGACCAAGGTCAGGTTTGTTGCTGGCTTTCAGTGCAGGGAGTGCTGGAGGTGATCGCGATGCTTGGCAGGCAGGTGCAGTGCCAGAGGGCCTTTCCAAGATCATCGCCAGCATGGTCAACCTCGCCATGGTTTTCTTTGGCATCCTGCTCCTCTTGGACTTCACTCAGTTTAGTCCGGTCCTGGCCAAGCAAACATCTTACTAGATGCTCCAAGCTCCATCTCAAGTTTGTTCCGAGTTTTCAGTGTAGGGAGTCTTGGAGGTGATTGTGATACTGGGCAGATAGCAGCAGGGGCAGCTGGGATGATCACCCAGCCCCTCTTTTTGACCTAGGTGTACGTTTTCAACTAGGGTTCAGTACAGTTTGGGTTTTTTGCAAACTGTACTGTGCTCTACTTGAACACCCTAATTTACGATTTCAACTAGGGTCCAGTACAGTTTGGGTTTTTGCAAACTGAACTGCACTCTGCTTGATCACTAAAATTTTAAATGTCAACTAATGTCCAGTACAGTTTGGGTTTTTGCAAACTGAATCTCAACTAGTGTCCAGTACAGTTTGTGTTTTTGCAAACTGAACTGCACTCTGCTTGATCACCAAAATTCGCAATATCAACTAGTGTCCAGTACAGTTTAAACTGAACTGGACATTATTTGAGATAAAAAAATGAAAATGAACTGCACTCTTCTTGACATAAAAAATGAATTTTTCTTATCTCAACTAAGGCCCAGTACAGTTTTTTTTTTGGAAACTGAACTGTACACTATGGAAACTGAACTGCGCACTATTTGAAAATCAAACTGTACTGTACTGGACACTATTTGACAGTTTTTACAGTTTTTCTAGTGTACAGTACAGTACAGTTTCATCTTTTTTCATGTAATATACAGTCCAGTTTTTTGATTTTACTGTACTGCGCACTATTTGAAAATAAAAAAAAAAACTGTACTGTACTGAACGCTATAAGAAAAAAAAAAAACTGTACTGTACTGAACGCTATAAGAAAAAAAAAAAAACTGTACTGTACTGAACGCTATAAGAAAAAAAAAAACTGTACTGTACTGAACGCTATAAGAAAAAAAAAAAAACTGTACTGTACTGAACGCTATAAGAAAAAAAAAAAAACTGTACTGTACTGAACGCTATTAGAAAAAAAAAAAACTGTACTGTACTGGACGCTATTTGAGACAAAATAAACCGTACTGTACACTAGATTAAATTTACCCCATCTGAAAGCCAGGCTACAGTGCCAGTTCGTTCTGCATCTGTTCATTACTTCAGCATTGTTTCAGCATTCTTCAGCATTTTACTTCAGCGGTGTTTCATTTTCTGCGGAGCTGCCATTACTCTTCCGGAGAAAACGGAGCATGAAGAAATCATCAGGCTAGGATTTGCTGAATGTTTCGGCGTAAATGAGCTTTCTTGGCATGGATTGAAATGTTAATAAGCAGCGTCTCTAATTGGAAACTGACTTCAGCTTTATATTTCTAGTAGCATTTCGATTGGCTTGCATCTCACACAGCCAAGCGGTACGTGTCAAAGCTTAGCTCATATACATACTTTGATCAGCGCTTTGTGATAATTCCTGCTGCCACTAACTTTACATAAAATAAACCATCGAGGAGGGAAATATAAATAAAACTAAATATTCTGCGACTTCGTTCCTCTTACTTTGAGTCTTACTGAAAAGTAGAAAAAGTGGAAAAAAAACTATTTTTCAGAAACTTTAGGTGCAATTAAAATGAAATGAAATGATTTCGTGGTCAGCGAGGTGGAGTGGAAGTGGAGTATTATACCCTTTTACTTTCCACCTATTTTTTACTTCCACTTTTTACTTTTTTTATCACTTTTCACTTAAATTTGCCCCCTTATAATGGGCTCAGACCTAGTTTTTCCCCGCTTGAGACCAAAAATTTTCAAAATTTTTCAAAATTTTTTCAAATTTTTCAAAAATTTTCTTAATTTTTCTTGAAATTTTTAGAAAAATTGTTTTTTCCAAATTTTTTTTTGAAATTTTTTCTAAAATGTTTGTCGTTGTTTTTATGTTGACGCATAGGCCGCCTCCCCCATCCCTAGATTGAAGCATAAGGACCCTACCCCCCTATGTTGATGCATAGGGGCCCTACCCCCCTACGTTGATACATAGAGACCCTACCCTACCCCCCTATGTTTATACATAGAGACCCTACCTCCCTATGTTGATGCATAGGGGCCCTAAAGTTTCCTAATGTACAGTAGTCCACTGTTTTGAGGTGCTGGGAGAGGCGCGGCTTCAAATACATCATTTATCTGGTGTTTTTAGAAAATTTTGAGATTTTAGGTGAAAAAAAGTAGAAAAAAGTAAAAGAAAGTCGGAAAGTGGAAAAAAGTGGAATAAGTGAAACAAAATAGGAAGGGTAGCCAATGAGGTGAAGTGGAAGTGGATTAAATGGTCTGAGCGTGGGGTGAAAAGTGAAGTAGAACTCCAAATCATTTTACCACACAGCACTGGTCCTGTAGTCAATTTTGCTTACAAATTAAATGACTCGGACAGTCAGAAAGCTTGCTTTTTCAATAGTCCAGTATTTAGCATGGGTTGGGCCACTATCCGTCACTATGGCCCATTTCGCATTCGTTTTTCATTCAATGAATCTCTACGACCGGGATCATTTCATGCAGAAAAAAGTTTAAAAATTGAGATGTTTTTTTCAACATTTATTATTATATAGTGGGTTTTACTAACCCAAAAAGTATCTCTTATCTATATTTTACCTGCGATTGAAGTGGGGGAAATTTTTTTATTCAGCTTAATATGAATTTTACTTGCAACTGAAGTGGATGAAATTTTTTCTTAGCAAAGAAATAAGTTTTATACCTTAGATTGTGAACTTTTTGCACTGTAAAAATGTTCGTCAGTCCAATGTAAAGCTGTATTAATTAATGATAAGAGAGCACCTTACTTTAATGGCAATTGATTTGGTCAAAATGTAGTTGGCTCCCAAATTTTGCAGTATTTACCCATTAGTTGAGATATTATTTTTTTTAAATTTCAAGTCCCAAATTTTGTTTATTTCTTGAAAACTATAATATGTACGTTAATTAAGACCAGGGCATATTTTTATAATCAATTGCAATTAATTGCAATAGAGATAAGTAGCAGAGTCAGTTAAAATTTTTTTTGCTATATATATTTTTAAAAATGTTTTTACATTCTACTTTTTTGGGAGCTCAGATTTTAAATACATATTAGTATTTGGGCCAGGTGCTCTCTTATCATTAATTAATACAGCTTTACATTGGACTGACGAACATTTTTACAGTGCACAAAGTTCACAAAGGTATAAAACTTATTTCTTTGCTAAGAAAAAATTTCATCCACTTCAGTTGCAAGTAAAATTCATATTAAGCTGAATAAAAAAATTTCCCCCACTTCAATCGCAGGTAAAATATAGATAAGAGATACTTTTTGGGTTAGTAAAACCCACTATATAAAAATTTCATCCACTTCATACAGGGGCAAAGCCCCTATGCATGGAGTAGAAGATGACATTGGTGACGAGCTGCTTGTTCACCATGGTCTGTTGGAAGCCCATGAAAATCAGTTAGAAGCAAATGGACACATGTACCATAATCTACATATGGTGCTACTTTTGAGACCAAAAATCCTTTAGAATGATGCAAGACGAAGTTGATGATGAGATGCTTGTTCACCACGACCTGGTGCAAGCTCTAGAAGAACAGTTTGGAGGCCAACGGCCACCATAATCGTAATCTACATCCAAATTTACCTATATGGTGCTGTGTATAAGCCAAAAACACTTTGCAATGCCTCAAGATGAAGTTGATGATGACCTGCTTGTTCACCACGGCCTGGTGCAAGCTCACCAAGGAGACCAGATAGAAGTAAGCGGGCGCCACAATCGTATTCTACGTGCAAAGTTACCTATATGGTGCTGCTTTTTAGACCAAAAACCCTTTAGAATGCCTCAAGACGAAGTTGGTGATGACCTGCTTGTTCACCACGGCCTGGTGGAAGCTCATGAAGACCAGATAGAAGTAAGCGGGCGCCACAATCGTATTCTACATGCAAAGTTACCTATATGGTGCTGTTTTTTTAGACCAAAAACCCTTTACAATGCCTCAAAGTGAAGTTGATGATGACCTGCTTGTTCACCACGGCCTCGTGCAAGCCCAAGGAGACAAAGTAGAAGCAAACGGGTGCCATCATCGTAATTTCAAAACCATTTTTTTCAAAACCCTGTAAAAAGCATAAATATAGAGCTGAAATTGAAAAAAATGCAAAAAACCCCAAAAAAACTGAATTTTTACCCAAAAAGTTGATGTTTCGACCTAAAAAACGCGGAACGGATGGACGGACGGACGGACGGACGGACGGACGGACGGATGGATGGACGGACGGACGGACAAAAAGTTGATTTTTCGGCCTAAAAACGCGGAAAATGCAAGAAATAGAGAATCCATGATACTCAGCGGCATTGATAAACCCTAGAACCGTTGAGATCTACACCCCAGAGTGCAACACTTGTTAGACGGACGGACAGACGGATGGTCGGTCGGTGTTTTTTTGGAAACAGTTTTTCAAGTATAACTTTCGAAATAATTGAAAAAAAATATTTCCCTTAATTCGTCCACGGCGCATCGATTGAGCCTATTTTCAGAGCTCCGCGACATCTTTGTGATGAGCTTCAACCCGCCAAACTTTGAGAAAGCTGCAATTGGTTGTGTTGCTCGATTTACTTCAAGAGCTATTTCTCATCATAGGTACCTAGAGTGCCAAAATTTATGCACAAGTTAATGACCCCTAGGCCTAATGTGTGTTTAATTTCTAACTCAAAAGCATTTAGTGGGCCTGAGAAGTGATAGGACCTGCTAGCCACCAGACGACTATCTTGCCTTTTGCATGAAGCAATTTTGGACAGTGCAGTTAATCAATGAGCATAAACAAGCATAAGCATAAACAAATGGATCACAATCAAACATGCCCATGAATACTATCTCCCACTGACGAACAAAGGGTGTATCCCAGGCCTCATTTGACCTGCCAAGATCTCATTATTGCCGAGTATGAACCCTGTTCCAACAATAGCGGTCCATAGTACGACTGGCCCAGTCTAGCGATCCCATCGATCCAATGCTGACCTCTAGACGGCCACCAAGAGCATCTGAGAAAAATTTTTCTTTGTTCGTTTTTTGAAGTAACCCATTCAATAGGAATTCAGCTTCATACATATGGACATTTGGATATTTGGACTATATTTGGATGCTGAACAGTTGTTGGTATAAATTGATGAGTTTATTCAATTAATGTAGATTTTCAAAATTTACAAAATAAAACATTTATGCAATCAGAAAACAATTAAATTTTAAGATGTTTTTTGATGAACTCTTTAGTGTTAGAAAATCCCAACATGGTCGAATAATCAAACAATTACCAGAAGCAAGTCTTTCGCATGAAGCAATTTTGGACAGTGCATTGAATCAACTGATGAGCATAAACAAAGGGATCACTATCAAACATGCCTATGAAGAATATCTCCCAATGACGAAAAAGGGTGTAGTATTAGAGCAAATTATCTATTCTCTGCTGAAAAAACATTCTTTTGACAATTTATAATCATCCATCCAAGTGAATAAGCATAGCACCAAACCTCCACCGGAAATGTCACCTAGTAACATTTTGCTTGAAAATGACTGTCTTCTTCGTGAGTTAGCTATACAAACGGAAGCGTGCAACCATTTAACAAGGGCTTTTAGCAAGTCGAAAAGTTCCATAAGTGTTGAGAGCCAGAGTGGAAGTCAATACAGAACTGAATCTAGCTTAAATGTAAAACATGATCAATCAGTTAATTCAACAACTATGTCTCCATCACAATCACAAAACATGGACACTGACAGTGCTCTTTCTGAATTTTATAGTGAGCAAAACCTTGAGAAATCAACAATCGAATGCTTGATGTATGAAGACAGAATTAAAGAAGCATCATCAACTATCACCACATTGAACAAAAAACTGTCTCAAAAAAAGAAACAGCCTACCGACATTTGCATGAAAGGGAAAATTCATATAAATACTGAATGCAGCAAAACGAAAGTTATAAATAATGTTAATTATCATTGGAAACATCTCATTAATGAAGAAGAACAAAAATTGCATGACATAGAATGTGAACATAACATACTATGCAAAATTACTAGAAAATCATGGGGAACGGAATTTTTGACCGCGGAGCGGCCCTCCGCGGTCTGGAAATGCTGGGAACGGGCGAATTCTCAACGGATTTGGACACACTTTTTTTCCTGAAAGCTTATAATATTTTAGGACAATCTGGAGGGGTAGACCCGGAGTTTGAGCACTTGAAACACTACTTATTTGGGTAGAAAGGCCAGAAAATTGCAATATACATTTTTAGTGCTGTAGCACCTGTAATCTTGAGAATTGCACAAACCACAGACTTACCCTCTTGGTGAGAAACTTTCATGCATGACAATGGCATCAATAATCAGTAACAGCTGAACGGCTAAGAATTGAACAGAGGACTTTGGTTTTTTGATTCACAAGGAGTACATAACGATTCCAAATCTGTGCTTACTTTTGAAAATGGGGAGAGAAACCATATACTTGCACTTAGGAGTGACGAAATTCCATGCATTTATATTGTAAGCTGGAAGGTGGTGCGCTCCGCGGTCACCTATTGTGCTTTGCGCCATATACTTGTTTAAACATTTTAATTGCAGCACTACGTCATTGTTTTCCGCAAGTAATGTGCATTCAATGCCATGTAATCCATAGCAATCAGATTTGATTTTAACCTGATACCCACAATCACCATAACGGATATTACCCGTTTTAGATTTGTTGGGTGCGGTAGAATGAGGATGCTTAACTATAAGCTGACTATGATGTTTAGTGTGTGACATAGTTATCCATCGAGCTCGATATGTGTTCAAAAACGAGGCCCATACATACTGACATGTCTACAAATATCTCCAGCAGTATTTAGGACAGTTGCGTTTAAGGGATGCTGAAGAGCTTGCACATATTGTTATTTTATAAACAGTGACCATGGATGAGTTTGTTTTGAGAATCCCCAACATGGAATTGCAAGGTATTGGGGAATTATGAACAACGTTTTCTACAACACGGTAAATTGCATATCAAGCTATATGAGCCATTGCCAAAGATGTTTCTTCATTTTTATTTTTGTCATGATTTGTGAAATATTTTGTGAGAGGTTTGTGCCCATGAGGGTGTGTAGTTCCCTTGTGTAAATGATGAATAATATTGCAAAAAATTGGCTTTATGCATCCTTGATTTTTTATTTTCAATAATGACTGCGTAACATTTGTAGTACTCTGCTTTTTCGATTTCTGCATAGCCATTGCGAAGATCAACATTTTTCAGAAAAGGTTCTGGATGTAATGAAGCTTTAGTGCAGCACTCTAATTCTGCTGGCCACAGTGCAGTGAGCATGGACCCATCAGACAGGCACAGAGCACCCTTCAAACGTGGGCAGTAAGACTGGGCTGTGAGAACTGGTTGGTATGTAGTGATGATCTCACGTAACACAACTTTACAGCAGCAATCCACGTGTGCTTGACTTAGTGCAGTGAGCATGGGCCTCGTGTGGAGGGAAGAGTGTGCACTCTGCTCCCCAGCACATCTGGAGGAGGAAGGAGGGTGAAGACTTGAACAGTCTGCATCGATGCTGTAGAGGTGGCCAACAGCAATGCCGAAGCCACGGATGTTGAAGGGGAGGGGAAGCCACCCATGTCCCCGATGACAAAGAGGCGGAAGTTGTCGAAGTACAGAAGCTAGGTGACGAATCAACCAGCTGTCAACACTACCAGACACTGTGTTGCTTTACAAGCAGACACTTATCCATGTTTTTGAAATTATGATGGTTT
>JASANA010003612.1:0-169203 GCA_030248095.1 Ptycholaimellus sp. GST1_10 | reverse complement strand
CTAACCAGGAAGATGTAGTCGAGGGCCACGTCCAAGTGCCACTCCCACATGTGCATCACCAGACTGGCGGCCACCATCTGAGGCCGACAGGTGACCTTGTGGCTCACCAGGTAGACGTTGCCCCCCTCCTGCAATCAATAGCCCCAATCCAGAGAGGCCTAAAAGAGGGGCAAAGAAGAGACGGACGTTCAAGGCATCCCGAACGAAGGGGGACACCTCCTTCATGAGCGCCAAAAGGTCGAAGCGGCCGTCCTTGGGGACCCGCTTGTGCAGCACCTCAACCAACTGCTAGGGGCCACGAACAAAAAGGAGCAGGAGGGAGGAAAAACCGGGCCGGAGAAGAGGCTGCGCTGGCGGCGCAGCGAGCGAGCCAACTCCCAGATGACGACGACGGCGTGAGTGATGTTCAGAGCGGAGGTGATATCCGGGCGCCGCAGAAGCCAGGCGGGCCCCAGCACCAGCCGCCCTCCCAGCAAGGCCCCACCGCCCAACTTCTCCACGGCACAGTGGGCCTCCGACACGCGCATCTCGTTCCTTCGAGGCTACTTCTCTCTCTCTCCCTACCTTGTAAAACACACCTTAGACCTAAGCCGAATTAGCCAACCTAAATCCCTAGGGGGAGAAAAGGCAAGGGAAGGGAAGAATGGAGGGCAGCTGGGACGAATGAAACCAAACTGGGCCAGCCAGAGGGGTGCGATAGGCCAGCTTAGGCACACCCCCCCCAGTACAGCAAGGGGGGGGACAGGGAAGGGCGCTGAGAGGGCTGAGCCAGCCCTAGCCAGATGTCTATAGCTAGCAAACCAGTACGGCCTTTTAAGCCAACTGACACCCCCCGCGCCTACACCCTTAGGCCTGCCCAGGCGAAAGACAGCCAACCGTGACAGGAGACTGGCTGGGAAACAAGGCTTGCCACAACCTAGACGACTCGGCCACGCTAATCGCGCTGGCTTGCGGTGTGTCAAAACCAGCAAAGGGACGAGAATTGTCGGCTGAGCGGAGCAATTAAAAATCAGCAAAACAAAATAGGCGAAAATAGACATCCATCACGGGTAGTCAAGTCAAAGAGGGAGAGTCAGAAAGACGACGGGGAACAAATCTGGGGCAATGGGAACGAACAGGCGTGGGGACGGAAAAGGCGACGGAATTGGGGAAGAACACCCAGCGCCGCAGCCGAGGGAATGCCTCCTGCCGCCCCATCTTCACCCCCAGGTCCACTGCTAATCACCTCACTCCCTCTATACCCGCCAAGCCAGGACAAGGGCCGAGAAAGGGAACCAGGAGAAAGCGCCAAGGCCGGCGAAGGAGAGATGAGCGGAGAGGCGGAGAGCTGGGGCGCGGCGACGGGGGCCGCCCCCAACATCCCCCACCACGCCTGGACCAGCCACCACCACCACTGGATCCAAAACGCCACCAGGTACCGCACTTGCATCATCTGCAATTAGCAACCCCAGAACCGCCCAATAAGGGGGACCAGGCACGGTAAGAGGAGCAGGGAATCCTGAGGAGACAGTAAATAATGCACTCCCCCTCCCTCTCCCCCTCCCAGCCTAGGAGGGGCGGGAAGAACGACGCGCGCGCAAAGGAGGGCGGCAAAAGTAGAAGGGGAGAGGGGGACAGTAGCCATTCACCCTCCAACCCACCCCCCCGCAAAAAAGCCGTTCCTACCCACCCACGGCCTGTTTACCAACCAGAGCGACCCGTATATAAAACCCCCGAAATGTCTTTGTTGGGGCACAGACCTCGGAAAGCAGGACCTTTGCGGCCGGCCTAAGGCACCTACAGCCACTAGAGGGGACTCAAGTCCCGTGGAGACACCCGGAGGGCGTGTCCAAAGGGGATTCCCTCTTGGTGTCCCCACGGCAGGGCATCAGCTAAAGACCCAATCAGCAATTCCCCGCCCTTGTCCTGCTTCCCATACCTTTTAAAGCCGGGTGTGCACAGAGAGGAAGGCATCGCCACCCAAAGCATACATGAGGCGTGAAAGGCAGGACTCCAATAGCTCAACCTGGACAGCCTACGGTAGGGGAAACTCTCCATCTTCGTCACTTAGAGCGAAGGAGTTCTTGCGCCCAGGCTGTCTCCACGGGAGCTTTGCTGAAGGGTCCGCACTCGCCGCCATCACAGCCAGCTTGGGGGCACATCTCTGTCAACACCCTGAATAAACAGAACTACAGTGTGCTTCGCCCACCGAAGGCTGCATTGGGTCACAACAGCAGCACAAACTGCCGGCCTCCAAACTGTCTCTTGGAATGGCTCCTCGCACCTTTTTTTCCCCCACCCCTCTCCTATATAAAGGCTCATTTTGCCTCTTGACACCATTAGGAGCTTTTGCAAGTTGAGACAAGAAGAAGAAGGACTCGGACTCGGACGATGGCGCTCGGCATGGACGTGGGACGCGTCGTCGAGATGCGGCTCAAGCTACAGAAGATGCAGGGCGTCCTGGAGGACGAGCCATGGGAGGGAGACCAGCAGTACGTCGTCGGCACCGTCCTGGATGGCATCCAGCACCTCCTCAACATGCTCAAGGAGGAGGACGAGATCCGCAAGTGGGTGGGCTATGTGCAGCCACACATGCCTCCCCACCCCCAACTGCCCTCTCCGGACGCCAAGGAGCCCATCGCAGCGCCTGGCTTTGGCTACGGCAATGGCAATGGCCTCGGCAACGGCAACGGCTTTGGCACCCCCCGCCTCCTCAAGCACAACGTCACCGGCACCGGCATCCTCAAGCCCAAGACCAGCGTCAAACGTACCCCCCTCTCCTCTTCCTATCCTCCTCCTCTTTGAGCTTTCCTTTGCACTCAGGCAAGGCGGTGAAGACCATCATGCCCAAGGTCTGGGGCACCCGCGAACACGACCTCAGCTTCTCCAGCTCCCCGGCCAAGAAGGCCGCCTCCGACACTGACCCCCGCAACGACCCCGGCTTCCAGTACAAGGATGACAGCAGCTCCGACGACCAGGCCATGCGGACCCCGCTCGGCCTCAAGAAGAAGAAGAAGCCCGCCAAAAGTGGTCTCCCCTCTCTCTTTTTCTAGCCTCTTCCCTAAGCCAGGTTTCCTCTTGTCAGGTGGGTGTAGCGCCATGCTGCTGGCACGGTCCATTGCCTACTACTGCAAGCAGAAGCCCAAGGAGGACGCCAAGTCGCCCAAGAAGGAGCCGGCCTCGGCCTCGCCCAAGAAGGAGCCCGCCTCGGCCCCCGCCTCCCCCAAGGCCCCCGCCTCCAGCCCCAAGAAGGAGCCCACCGCGACGCCGCCCGCCTCCCCCAAGGCCGCCAAGAAGGCCCCCGCCTCCCCCAAGGCCCCCGCCTCCAGCCCCAAGAAGGAGCCCGCCACGACGCCGCCCAAGGAGAACAAGGAGAACGAGCCGGACTCCACCACCAACGAGGAGGCCTACCAGTCCGACCCCTCCATCCACAACTTCTCCCCGCCCTCCCCCTACTCCCCAGGCCCCAAGGACTCTCCCCAGTACAAGTACTAGTCCCTTTTCTTCCTCGCCTCCCCACGCCTTCTTCTAGCCCCTAGCCCAGCCCCAGCACTCCTAGTCTTCTAGTCCCTGCCCAGTCTTTCTCTCGTCCTGCCTTTGAGGCCCTCCCTTTGTTGCCCTCTTCGGTGCCGCTTCCCAGTTTGACGCTTTTGTTGCATGCTTTTTCGTATCTCTTTCAAGTCTACTACTTCTATGTTGCCTTCGTTGCGTTCGGAAAAAAATTCCCTGCCTCCTCTAAAAGCCAACCGCCATCATAAGTCACAAATAAAAATAAATAACAATCAATCAGAATTCTGCAAAAAGAGGCCCATCGTAAGCAAAAGAAGATAATCACAGCCGCCAGACGCCTTTTTGCGCCATTCGCTTGCAAACATGGCCAGTGGTGGCCTCAAAAAATGAGCATGCAGAGCGGCCCAATGCAATTTTAGACGTTATTTTTAGATGTTAGACGTTACCGTTTACCGTCTATCCGAATTAGGTGGTAAAATAGACGTTATATTTAGACGTTCAACGTGTAAATATAACGTTTAAAAAATACCGTCTAAATACCGTCTATTTCACCGTCTAAAAAATAAGCAGTACCGGCTATTTTTTAGACGTTATATTTAGCCGTTAGACGTGGAGTTAACAGTAGGCAAAAATTTTTTTAGACGTTATTTTATTTTAGACGTTGGGCCAAAATCATTTACGGGAACATCACTGGGCTGGATATGGAAATATCGCGAAATGTCCGATTTTTAAGCTTTCTTAGGCAAAATTACTGAACTTCAAGTAGGAAAACCGGGAAACAGATTTTGGCAGGATTTCTCCGGTTTTTTCATACTCGCTTTGACCCAAGTGTGCTGGACACTCAATGAAATAGACCTTGAGCCATGGGCCAGTAGAGAAAGAAGTAAGTAGAGAGCTCTTGAGAGGACGTTTAGGCTGTGGGTGCCATGGAACTTGGCGGCAGCGGTCTTGCGGAAGTTGAGCACGTTCTGGTTCTTGAAGAATCAACCCCGCAGCACTATCGTCATTGGGAAGATCCTGCCCTCTCCTGACACTCTTCCAACAGAGAAGTAGAGACAACGGGCCTGCTAAGCGCGAGGTTAGAACAAGCCTGGCAACGCACTGCTTCTCTCAGATTAGGAGATAAGCCTCTAAACCCGCCTGGAACGAATGGCATATTCGATGGGGGAATGAGAGACAGCAATCAGTCTCTCTATCTAGACTTGGCCAGGTGAATGATATGAGAAAGTTTAGAACAGACTTTTTCAATTCATTTCATGCAGCAGTATCAAAGAGCTGTTTGCCACCTGCAGCAGTAAAAATGATGCAAGCGAGTAAAGACAGATTTTGTAGTCCAGCGAAATAAAAGTCAGTAATATATGGTATTGGGGATTTTGTCGGACTGGAGGACATAAGGGATGCATGCTTGGCAAAAGGCAAAGGGCTAATGGCGGTCAATAACGGGTGGATTTAGAGGATTATCACTAAAAGCTCTAGAGGCACAGTTTTTCAAGACTACTAGAGCCGGATCGGAACCATGAAAGCCCGGATAAATAGATCCTTAATTGGCAGTTTACTTTCGACTTTCCGCTGACTCCAGCCGCCCAAAATCCTGGTCAAGCTGTGGTGACGGTTGCTACGCTTCTGGTGAGCCTTCAGGAGAGCCCTAAGGAGTGTCTTTGGAGAAACCCACTCCGGCCTGTCTTCAACAGCATTCGCTCAAGACAGCCAAAATGCTATGCCACCACTTTCTTATCAGAGCCTGTTCACAGGGGTGGAGAAACGTTTTTCATAAATCTTATTTAGTGGATTCAGCGGACCCTAGATGCCTTTGCTATTTTTAATTTCTCTCTTAGAAGCCAAGCAATGCAGCAAAAGCAGTCTGGAGTTGGCCTGGGGCCGGATCCAAAACGTCAGACATCAGTCATCAGACATGTACAAAACATAGGAGCGTCAGACACCGTCAGACATTGGCCAATGTCCATTGATCCAAAACGTTAGACAAGTTGTCAGACATTGTCTAATCATGTCTGACGTAGACAGTGTCTAATCTTGTCCAATGTCTGTTGATCCAAAACGTTAGACACAGTGTCTAACAGTGTCTGACGGATGTCTGACGGTGTCTGACGGTTGTCTAGCCCCATGTCTAGTGATCCAAAACGTTAGACATGGCGTCAGACATGCGACACAGTTAGACATTCCTCCTTTTGGCCATGTCTGACCGCCAGGGGCGTTGGACACCATTAGACATCAAACAGAAACAGCCCAAAAGCTCCCAAATCTTGTAGCCGTCTTTAGCCTTGGTGCTTTTTAGTCATGGCCATTGCTTTTTGCTTAGTCTCAAGCCTCACGTCATTCATTTTCATTCTGATGTTGCTCCCAAGAAGCCAAATTTTGCTGGACTGCTGCCTGATTCCCCTAACCAAGAACTCTTGGTAGAATTCCATCCACTATTGCCTGAGATACTTTGTGCATGCGTCTGAAATTCATTAGTTAGAAATTCATTAGTATGGCCTAATGATAATGGAAGGGGAAGAATGGACATTGTGGACTGGGGTATGAAGTAGATGTCCCGAATCGCCGGTTGCATCACATTACCCACTGCAGCCCGCAGGAAGGATAGAAACTGAACATGAAGAGGGACTTGAGGCCACCCAGCTCCAGCATTCAGAAAAGGTGCAATTAGCAGAAGCAGAGTCTCCACCTGTTTTATCGAGAGATTTATTTTGCAAGAAGTTTAACACTTTTCGTTTAGAAGACTTTTTTGTTCTTGCTAATAAACAAACAAACAGACAAACAAAATAGCTTAGCTCGAGATAGGCGAAAAGAGCGCTGAAAATCTAAAGCATTATTCAATTGCATCCAGACTTGCCAAAAGTTTGCTCCAACGACAGGGCTTTAATTTTAGAATACTCTGCTTCATCGCCGTCTTCAGCAAGGATTTCAGCCAAATCTAATGGTTTCAGGCCAAAAATATCCATCAGGGTGAAAACCAACTATTTCCTCTGCACGAAAACCAATTTAGCCTCTGTTTCCCTGCAATTTTACCTCAGGCCTCAGGCCTACCCTTTAAACCTTTCACAGTGATGGCTAACTGTGGCAAATTGCGTCTTATGTTTTGGATCAGGTGTAAGATGTCTGATGAGACGGCAAATTGTGTCTGAAACTTTTGGATCAGCTGTTTGCCACAGTTTGACGCCATTGGACAGGGCGTCAGACGTCCAACACCATGGCAAACACTGTCCATCACTTTTGGATCAGCTGTCAGACAATGTCGCATGCCCATTCGACGTCTGATTCGATGTCTATGTCTGTCCATGGCAAATGGTGTCCAACGTTTTGGATCCCACCCCTGGCCAGAGCTAAAATCTCTGCCGCTGGTCTACCACATTCATTCCTTCCACAATTTTATGGACAATCAATTTCTTCAAAAGCAGAATTGAAACATCCAGGACAAGCCTTCATGCAACTGGAAACTTACATGTCACTACCACAAATGAAGCTTTTGTTTTTAGACCATGAATTTTTAGACTATGCTCAGTTCAGGTAAGCACATATTGCAGTGCGCAAGAACCAAATAGCATGGCTATTTTACCATATTGCCTCCGATTCCTTGGATTAATTGGAAAGATCACAAGCGGGGTTACCGAGAACCAATTGATGTCAGTGGGCGTACGATGAAACTAAAGGGTCAGTGAAACATCAAACGTCTGGATCTAGACGGAGTATCACGTTTCGTTCGCGGTACTTACCGCGCCTGATGCCACTGGGTGATATTGCGGCCACGCTCGGATCCTTCTTCCAGCTAATCCAGCACTAGCTCAACAATTTTAACCCTGACATCAAATTGTAGAAGGCCGCTTCAGACACAGCAATCACACCCTCACCCACCCGTACGCATCACCTCTCTTCAACCTTTTCTTCTCTAGAGATCATGAAGATGAGGTTAGTCACTGCATTTTGAGTCTTGCTGAATGGGAAACTAGAATGGAGGTGTGAGGAGATAGAATGCCCGAAAATAGGCTGAGAAAGGGAAAGCGGAAGCGGCGCCTCCTCTCATGCGAGGTGAAAATCAGGCGGTAAAAATAGTTTCCTGAGAGCATTATCGAGCCTATGCATTCATTCGAATGGATAAAAAAGGCCATCTCCGATCTTGAAACAGACTTATTGGTAGGCTTGAGAATTTCTTGACCACTTTCGCTATGGTAGGATTAGGATGCCTGATGAATTATTGCAGGGTTTTCTAGGATCTGAGATAGTAGTGTTTTTGGCTAGCGAGTTTGGCCTGAAGCAGAATGAGAGTCTGAAGGATGCCATCGCGGTTCAAATCCCGCCCTTGGAGGGCTGTTGTGTCCTGCAAGCACAGAGAAGGTCCCAGGATATCCGCCATGAGACAGAATGCCCCTGACTGGGAGAAGCTGAGTTGCTGCCGCGTGGACTTAAAGATATTGGGTTTCAAATATGAATTTATATATTAATTCAAGATTTGGAATATGCCCCTGGCTTCAGGGAATGGAGAATAAAGAGTAATATTGGAAGGCGGTGAGTTGATTCTGCTGTTGGGAGCTGTTGAGAACCGCTGGTGCCCTGGGCCTGGTGGGAGGAGAATACCAGTGGAGACTTCTACCTCGTCCTACCCACCACCCCTTTACACCTCCCCCATAACCCGGAAACCCTCCGCCATTTTATTGCCCACCTGACTGCCACTGCTTTGTTGTGCTTTTGAAATTTTTATCATCTTGACAGAAACTTCAAATAATAATTTATGTAATTTTTGTGACGTTGAGCAAAATTGGTCAACCGAGTATTAAGAACGGAAGGAATTACTGCATAAATTAATAAAACCCTTCACTATAGATATAATCTCCATAACAAGGATCATGCATTGCGGAAAACGATGCAAACCGAACCATTGTCTCTCCTTGAAACCCCGATTAGGCGGGTAGGGCAATGTGCAGGCTGGTCAGAGTTTGAGGAGGCTGGGATGTCATTGTTGGGCGTCTTCTCGGCTCCCCCAGTGGGCACATCCGAGCGGGTCAATGAAATCTTCTGCCCTCAATGTTCACAGCTTCACCGCTATCATTCTCCAGATTCGCCCATCTATGTTTCTTTCTCTCAAATACAAAGCCTACGTGCAGCAGAACTTCCGCTCAAAAGAAAGCTTAATGTTTGAGACCCTGCTGTTCCTATCTCCGGCCAGGCCAACCCACTGGCTTCTGTCTACATCCAGAAACACCGGGCGCGTCAGCCCGGCTTCATCACCACCAAGTTTGGAGACACCTTTGGACCATTCAGACCTTTCAATTGCCTTCCAAGCGCCAGCAACCGCCTCTGGGGCCTCAAATGCAGCCTACTCAACGCCAGCCGCCGTCTTAACCCCAGTTTTGGTGCTTGGCCAACCCACCTTCCTAACTCCATTCAATGCTTCCAGCAAAAGTGACTTCAATGGTTGCCTTTCCTTTCCCAGTCCCCAATAGCCTCCAAAGGAAGCCTCCTGCGACGGGAACCCAAAGCGAGCGCAGAGAGGCAAAGGTGAATCAAGTTGCCGCCAGAGACCTAGATAACTTTTTTGGTGTTGAGTAACCGCATCACCACATTTTATTTTCCAGCATTTTCAAGAATTTACTTTCTTTCTTCAAAAAATTACTTTATTAGTAGCTATTTTGTTTTGTTAGTTCCCGGTGCAAATTACTGCAGGCAATATTTCCACGGAGGAACCTAAGGCTAGCAGAAAGAGCAGTAGTGAGCGGGAGATGCTGAGAGAGAGCGGGCGTCATTCAACATTGCCCTCGGCCTGCCCAGAAATCCTCCCAACCCATAGCTAACGGGGGGTCGGTAGAAACTGTCTAGCAAAGAGCTGTCAGCGAAGTTCTGAGCGTCTACGGTGGGTAGAAGGAGCTGCTTCATGACCTTGAAGAAAAGGAAGTTCATCCAGTGTTTCGCTTACAGGGCCAGCAAAGGTTCGCGGAGGACCAGATTTCTCGGTGTCTCTTTTCCTCAATACATTTAGGAACAAAAATTTTTCACAGAAAAAATCTTAGCTGGACATTTAGCCGAAATATTGCGATAAGCCCAACCATTCAGGGCCCTGCATTCTAAAAATGAAATGATTGAGGCGTGAATTAGACTGGGCAACGATTAATCAGTTTTCAAGGAGTTTTAAACCGGCTAACTTGAACACTGATATTTCATTAGGAACACAATCATGAAATTAACGGGGCAAAGCTAATGTAATAATTCCACAAGGGATTGTTGTAATTTCTCTGATTGTTGACTTCATGATCTCCTCCAAAGCCTCTAACAAAGCCTAGCCTGCAAAAATTAAATGAAAACATCAAAGAAAAGCTTTAGAAACGTAATTTGTAAGCATTAACCACTGCTTAACGCAGCAAAAAATTTTGCTGTGTATAGGAGTTGTTTATTATTCAATTCTCTGTGATCCAGAGGTTTCCGCTTGGAAAGCAGTTGCCACAAAAGACGCACACCATTAATATTAAACGATTCTCATTGATATCATTCCACACTCTTTTCTATCCTAAAAGCTGTTCCGTTGATGGTCTGCCGAGGGTTGAGCTGATGGGCCAATTGGAAGGATGCGATTCAGCCAAAACATTGCGACAAGCCCAACCGCTCAAGGCCCTGCATTCTTAAAAAGAAAGCAATCTGACAGAGAACTAATGGTCTGGTCTGAAAGAGAACTTGCTGCAATTGCTTATCATCCAGCTTCCAAGAATCATGCCTGAAGTTTCCTTCTGCACACTCAAACTGATACAGACAACGAATGACGTGACCTCCTCAGATCAAGGGTGGCAAAAAATCGGGTGACCTTAGCGGGTTATATGGCACCTCTTTTTGGAACAGATGGTGACCCAAGAAGTTCGTTACCCACACCACCAAGGTTTCCAGAAGAGAAAGAAAGAATTGTAGTGAGTGAGAATTGCGAAGCACGATGCAATCCAATGACTTTCTAAATCACTAGAAAAGGCTGACCTGCTAGTGAAACAACTGCCTTCTGCCTTGGTCAGAACTATATTCGTCCAACAAGGCTAGAAATGGGAATTAGTAAATTGAAACATATCGACCGAGCTGATGCTGGACCAGGTGAGGCGAGAAGCTGAACTGTAGCGTGTAGCAGTTTGCCGCCGGATCTTTAGGGTCCAAGCAAATATCCCTGCGCTTGTCTTCAAGCACTCTCTGCCCCAACGGCGACAGAAGGTTCCAGCTGGCTCACAGTTGATCCACTGCTGTGCTATTCCATTTGCACCGCAGTGAACTGCTGCAATGGGAATTTGTCCATCGCGAATTTGAGCATTTGCTGCTCTCAGACAAAAGATACTCATCCCAGTATGCAGAACTTTGGGCTGACACCTGGTTCCCCCCCATGGCAATAACCCCCCCCCACCATGGAGGGTTACCGGCCCCCCAAGGGGGGGCCCCCATGAAGGTTTCCCCCCAAGATTTTACTTATACCCACACTCCCTGCGCTAATGCAGCCCATAGTTGATACGGCAATCTAAACAGGGAAATTTGTGTCTTGAGGGGGGGGGGGAAACTAGTCGTCAAAACTCTTGGGGGGGGGGGGGGGGGGGGGAAACTAGTCCTCGATTTCGACGACTAGTTTCCGCCCCCAAGACACAATTTCACCTATTTTCCATGTAAAGCCGTATCAACTATGGGCTGCATTAGCGCAGGGTGTGTGTGTATAAGTAAGTCACTATAGTAGGTGGAAATCTTAGGGGGGGAACCTTGATGGGGAGGGGGAAACTTTCATGAGGGGGGGGGGGGGTTATTGATTGGGGGGGGGGGGAAATCTCATGGGGGGGAAACCAGGTGTCAGCCGAACTTTGGTGATAAATCAATTATGGTCCTAAGGGCCGATTGTTTGACCTAAATTGATCCAAATAGATTCCCATCCCAGCACATTTCAGTAATGCAAAGAAAAGGGTGTGCGGGCTGGTGTTTCAGCAGTTATTTTCGCCCCTGAACTTGAGTGCTCGGATGTTTCAGACAGGCATTTTCAGGCTTCCTGGCGACTCTTGCGCAGGCGAATGATGACCATTGTCGCTGGTTTGAAGCTACGGCTTATGACACCATCTAGTTCTGACGCCTTGCAAATAATACTGGTGGAAGCCGCGGTGGCCTGGTTGGGGGGAAGGCGGTGTGGGAGCAGGGTCGGCGGGTAGGCTTAGGGCCCGCCTGGTAGGCTATTCGTGGGTTCTCAATCTCTCTTTTTTGTCAGCACAATAAAGCTCAGAAGAGAGCAATGCAGTCATAGGCCAGTGTGAAGCTGCCCATGGTGGCAATGGTTGCCCAGGCAGTGCGCTCGGATACGTTCCAATTGCGGCACTTGTTCAGCATCTCATGGAACCAGGCCAGCTTTCATGCACTGTCATGGCCACTCTGGTCTGCATTGCCATCGAACACTGCCCTGTTTAACATTCCCCTTGACCTCTAATCACCATTAATATTTTAGGCTAATTGAGCGGAGAAAGACACTATGAATTGTAATCATGAAAATGACAAGCATGGTGCCAAAGATGAATACAGTTGCTGGTCAACCTGCAGATTACATGTCATTGTATTTACCGATCTGATTGTCTGTGATTTCTCCAATGAACCACAAAAACACCCCTGCTGCAATGACACAAGTTGCAGCCGGTAGAGGCACGGGGAGTAGAGCAGCTTCCCGATCCCCGAGGCCAGCACATTGAAGTGACGTTTTTGGGCTATAGGTTTGGCTTGGCGGCGATGTGACTCAAGTGCATGAGTGTGCACTCATGGAGGTATAGTATAATGGAGGGAAAACTCTTTAACAATGGAAAGGGGGCTGCTAGGCAAAACTCCAAAAGTTATAACACAGGGGCCCGGAAAAACGTTTTATTAACGGTTCGTATAAGCTGTAGAAAGGGTTTTCAGAGGCGCTCATGGGCTCAAAAAATACCGGCGACTTGGAAGTAAACAATGGTGAAAGCCGTTTAGAAATGAAATGCTCCAGTAACAAACTACAATACTGAATGTAAGCCGGTATTTAATTTTAGATTTTAGTCCTTTCGAAATCTACCCAGGATTCTAATGTTTCTACTAAATGCATGGTAGATGGATTTCTAGATGGTCAGAAAGCAATTAATAACACGAAACAATGCTAATCAGCTACCTACCCAGGAGTCTGATGCATAATTAAGTATACATTTATAACACCTTGGAGGATGACTGATCATTATTAACATGGAGGGAAAGCTCCGAGATATTGATAATAGGACCACTATGCGAAACTCCAAAACTTATAACACAGGGGGTCGAAAGTGACCTTTTGTCAACGGCTGCTGTGAGTGCTAGGAAGCACCTACATTGACGTTCTTGGGCTTAAAAAAATGCGAACAAACTGATTTATTCAGATTAGCCATCAGTTACTGGTTTTCCGTCAGCTATAAAAAAATCTTCTGTTCAAACTGGATCCGCATTTTACGTTTTCTGACCTGGACGTATGTCATCCACCCAGGCGTTTAATCTTTCAATTTTTATATAGATTAAAAGGGGTCAGAAATCATTTCAACAACCTATAAAGCACAAAAAGGCAGATCAGCTACCTACCCAGGAGTCTGATGTATGATTGATTAAACATTTACAATACAATAAATATGTTGTAATATGCAATTAGTTTCGCATTCATAATTATAACGTGCGGGTATATAGGAGTTTGTGCTCCCCCTTTGTACAGCTCCGTGATAACACTATACATAAGTTTTAGCACTAGGAGTTTTGCCTTTAAACTTATAACGTGTGGGTATAGGGGAGTTTTCCCTCCATTATACTATACCTCCATGGTGCACTGCTACTAGCCTTATCTTCACACTAACCAGCATTCAATTCTCTGAACTGTTCGCTGCCAGCACCAGCATGGAACTGAATAGGGTAAGAAATCTTTTCAGCATGGGTGTTTCTTGGACACAGCTTTGGGTCTTGTGGGGATTTGAGTCTCTTGGGATGATATTGGCAAAATAGTTGAATATGAACTTGTGACTGAACTTGCATTGACAGGAGACGGAGGGGCTGGGAAGTGAGACGGAAGACTTCGTGGGTTTGCTGAATCGACTACCGCATGTGGCCGAGTGCATTATCAAACAGCTCAACATAAAGGACTGGGCCAACCTTCAGCACACCTGTCGCTTCTTCCGCACCTCCGTCCATCGCCATGCTCGGCCAGCCACCCTCGAACTGCATACATTCATCGGTCCAGTGCGCCATTTACAGAAGCTTCGGAGTCAGCCGAATGAAGCTTATTGGCTTAAGGTAGGCTGCAACAAACAAGGCAAAATAACGACCCAGTCCTTTTGCAGATGAAAGCGTTGGCGCGAGAAGGCGACGTCCGCAATCTGTTGTGAGTCGGTGGAACCTAAGCGAGCCGACAGATCTACAGCCTCTCTCTGCAGCTTCCTTCCCGACTACTCTGCAGCAAGTTCAGCTCTCTAACCACAGTTCATCACCTTTTGCTCTAGCTGGAAGTAAATTTTAACAAATTCGGAGTTTTGGCAGGTTTTGTTCATTAAACTTGGTTTGAATTGAGAAAAAATACTAGAAAAACAAGACAAGGGCTGCATTTGCGATATCAAAATGTGTTCTTTTTCTATCATGAATTGTTGCGAAATTGTAAAAAAATATATTCACTAGCTTTCGTCGTTGATTGGTACTAGATTACATCACAATATTGACAGTATGTCATAGAAATTCAGCAGGAAATTTAAATAATGGTAATTAGGTTACAATTCAGAGGCTGAACGAGACTTCATCATGGAGCTGTTGAAGCGGTGGTGGTGGTGGTGGTGGTGGTATTCAGTCCCACTCGATGAAGTGGTTGGAATCGATTTGTGGTTTGCTCACGAAGAGTTCCACTTCCTCTCATCCCGATGAAGCATGGGGGCTTCACCACTGGAGGGATAGGGAATTCAAACAGCCTTTCGGCTGGGCCTTGCCGCCCAACAGGCTCCCTACATGGCAAGGACTTGGTTGCGAGGCTGGACTCCGGGTCGAGACCCATCATCACCCTGGCTCCCATCAGCCACCACGACTTGGGGGCAGTAACAAGAAGTGCTTAGACAAACACCTCTCGTTACCAGTTCACCAGGTGATCTTGGGACGAGACTCTCATCCATGCATCCCATCGCCAGCCCCGAATTAGACTTCAGCGCCAGGATTTGGAAGAGAATGGCTGCCAAAAGCATCATCTCCATTTCACCACCCCCAGCATTCCTCACTTCTCTTTCAGCCGCACCTTCTATCATTGATTTACCATTGTACTTCAGAGATCAAAATATTAGATTTCTTTCCCTTTTGTGCTTATAGTGGTTGCTGCAAGCAAACGTGAACATTGAACAAAACAATGGACAAAACAAGCAATGAACAAAGAAAGGCACCCTCAGAAACAGTCACGGGTCAGACCTCCTAAATAGGCAACACCGTAAGAAGTGAAAGAAGTTCCATCTTGGTGGTATCTTGATGCGAGGCTGCGCATCCATTGGCGACAGCCGAGATTATTTTGTTGATTGTTGCTTATGTGTCTTTAAACTTTGAACTAACCATTCAAGTTTTTAAACTTATCCTGTTAAAATAACACTTTATGTTGCAGAACATTTGAGCGGGTTTAACTCATAGAAACATGAACACAAGCACCTTATAATTGAGCCAAAAATTGATAATGTGCCTAACTTGTGTCACCGTCACGTACATTGCATCCTGCAAATAAAGTTTTCATCTTCTCTAGTTGCATTTTCCGTATTTTTGCGCGGCCGAAGGCCGCCTGCCGCGGAGGGCAGGGCAGTCAGAGCTCCGGAGGCCGTAGGGCATGGGTGCGGAGGCCCCGGAGCGTAGCCTAGCATGCGAAGCATGCTAGGCGAAGCGTAGGGGCCGTAGCACCCGTGCCTGGAGGCCGGAGGAGCTCTGACTGCCCTGCCCTCCGCGGCAGGCGGCCTTCGGCCAGCTTAAGCAGTTACCCCATTTTTGCGTCCGTCTTTCCGCATATATATATATATATATCTGGTACCATCGGCAGGCCAAATGTAGTTCTCTTTTCTCCAAAAGTTGCAATTGCCTCGAGTAAAAAGTCAAGGAAATACAATTTCTACTACTGGAATCTGCTGCTTGGACAGTTGCATTTTGTTTTTGGCGCGCAGTTCAGTGTCTCTTTCCATGCGCGCCAAAACCAAGATGCAGATGGCGCAGCAGATTCCAGTAGTAGAAATTGTATTTCCTTGACTTTTTACTCGAGGCAATTGCAACTTTTGGAGAAAAGAGAACTACATTTGGCCTGCCGATGGTACCAGATATTTCTTGCACTTTTAATATAATATAAAATGTATTAATATAAATTTTATAGATCAATAAATAAATTTTATTAGATAAATAAATCACAAATAAACAAGGTATTATCGGCTATCGCCAAGATGCGCGGCCTTTGTTCCAGTACAAGTAATAACCACTAGCTACGTTACAAAACTTTTCAATTCGCATGGTTGATACGTACCTGCCAAAAATTAGCTGATTTCATTGAAAAACAATGGATTTATGCATGTTCAAATTTTTGAAACATCAAGATTTTGGGTTTTTGTCTATAAATCAAGATAAAATAAATATTTCAATAAATCCTTTTGCCAGCTTTAAGATATTACTTTGATGGATGTACCTGCCAAAAATCAGCTGATTTCATTGAAAAACAATGGATTTATGCATGTTCAAATTTTTGAAACATCAAGATTTTGGGTTTTTGTCTATAAATCAAGATATAATAATTATTTCGAAAATTCCTTTTGCCAGCTTCAAGATATTACTTTGACGGACGTACCTGCCAAAATTCAGCTAATTTCATTGAAAAACCAGTGATTTATGAATTTTCATATTTTGAAACATCAAAAAATTGAGTTTTGGGCAAAAATCGAAAAATTACGTCCATCGCAAAAAATGGCCTGGAGATACCACCCAGGCGGACCTTCATGCAAAAAATTAGCCAATTTCATTGAAAAACCGCGGAGTACGGGCCCGGGACAGACATATATATATATATATATATATGCGGACAGACGGACACAAAAATGGGGTAACTGCTTAAGCTGGCCTTGGCCGCCCGCTGCTTCGGGCAGGGCGCCAGAGCTCCTCCGGCCTCCGGGCACGGGTGCTACGGCCCCTACGCTTCGCCTAGCATGCTTCGCATGCTAGGCTACGCTCCGGGGCCTCCGCACCCATGCCCTCCGGCCTCCGGAGCTCTGACTGCCCTGCCCTCCGCGGCAGGCGGCCTTCGGCCGCGCAAAAATAAAAAATATAATGAAATCAAAAGTTTCAAAAATAAAAATTATTGGCAAACTAAGTAATTTTTGAGAAATTTTCTTGGTTCATGCTTAGGGAGACTTCTGGCCTGCCGATTGTACCATTTATTTTCTCAGCTTTAAATACACAAAATTCAAAAATAATGACTGAGCTGGGTTCGAACCTGCCAGTTTCATTTAGCTGTCCAATCGTTTATACCACTACACCACTGGTGCATATGGCTCTTTGGTGTGACTAAAGAGCTATGATTAAAGAAATATATGATATATAGGAGCTGGAGATGGTGGGGGGGGGGGAGAAATGAATACCTACTATCGTCCATTGAATAGATGCGGAGAAGAAGGAGAAGAAGAAGAAGAAGAAGGAGTTCGGACATATGGTTTTTTGCGTTTTTCACCCTAAAATCAAACGTTTGTGCAAAACTCAAAAGATAAACTATAGTCAATTCGATGTTGCTCTTTCCAATGGTGAAAGAATTAGAGCAAATGGAGCCTTCTGTGACGAGCAGCCGCCTTATCAAATTTAAGATCTAGCAATAACCCTCAAAACATACACCTGGGTCGAAAAGAGGGGCTGGGCGCTGACACTTCGCTAACGCTCGCTCGCGCCAGCCCAATATCCAGAATATGAATGCTAAGCCTTGTCCGTTACGAGATAACTTCGCGCAAGCCCAATTCAGCAGCTGCATGGGAAGTGAGAACATTTTTGGGTAAATCGGGGGCACTGAACAAGAATATGTTTTTGGCAGCTTGCTCCGATCACGGGAATGTGCTTAAAACGTTGAAAATGTGAGTTTTTTCAATGTTTTCCATCTGCGCAGTTTTGGAAAGCTATCCAATCGGGTGATATTGCACTCCTTAAAGATAATTTTCCAAATTGACTAACCAGTGTCCATCTCGGGCAGCCTTACCTCTCTTAGGTTCGGTGCCTAATCTTTGAGTCCCTCGAGGACAGCCAGGTGTTTGCTAAAAGAGTCATAAGACCACAAAAAAGGCTAATGCATGAAAAAAGCTGAGCACCCGTGTAGCGGGACCCATGCAGCCCAAATTTCAATTGGCTTTAAATTTCGTATTATTTTTTATTGCATTCAATAGACACTTATTTTATATGCAAAATACCATTGGAATTGTTAAAATTATTTAAGAATTAGCTTTTCCTTCGCCTTCTGTTGGCGAATTGCATTCATTTGGTGTGGTTTTTAAATTTTGGTTGCTGGTTGGGAGTTGCAAAAGCAGTCGGTAGATCAAAAAAGAGGCTACTGCCTGAAAAAGGCTGAGCACCCGTGTAGGCAGACACATGCAGCCTAGACCAAAAGGTATCGCCATCATGCACTTATCTTAGTCTCCTTGGCGTTTGCTTGCTAAATATTGCATTAAAAAAATCCATTGAATGAAGTGGAATTGAAGAAAGCGAAATAAAATGTCAAATAATGGTATAGCTCAAAATATACTAATTCTTTGATTTTTTTCATAAATCATATTAAAATGTAAGTTTAAGAATCATTAAAAAGTGCAAAAAATATCAATATACAGCAAGGGCATAAAACCAAAAATAGATAAAATGAAAAGAAAATGAAATCAAATAATGGTATAGCTCAAAATATACTAATACTTTGATTTTTTCATAAATCATATTAAAATGTAAATTTAAGAATCATAAAAAAGTGCAAAAAAATATCAATATACAGCAAGGGCATAAAACCAAAAATAGATAAAATGAAAATGATTCGCAAGAAACGAAAGAGTTAATGCAATAGAAAATTGCAACATAAGATAGTTAGAATATATTAATCGAAGGGAATGGAAAATAATAAAAGTGAAAACTAAATAAACATTTGAACAAATTCTCAGTTGCAAATTTGAATTCACTTTGAAATAAATTTGAATAAAAAGAAAAACTAATTAGCTCAACAAAGAGCAAACATCGCACAAACTTTGACCTAACCTATAGCGGAAATAAAAATAAAAGAGATTAAATTTAGAACAATTAATAACAGACATGAAATAAAATAGCATAGAAGATTAATAAGAAAGAATACAAGTTCAGAATAAATAATATTCAGAGTAACGTGAAAATATTAATTTGCAAAAAGAAGAATTAAGCAACAGAAATTTACCATGATAAAAAAATAAAAAAAATAAACAAGATATCAAAAGAGAAACAGAAAATTCAATATGGCAATTTTAATTGATTTTGAACTATAAATCAACAAAAATACACAAATCAATAAGCGAAATTTATGATGTGCGCCGCAGGCCTCTCCCAACCTAGTCCATAATATAAAAGCTGAGCCTTGTCCGTAAGTAGATAGCTTCGCGCAGGCCCAATTCAGGAGCTGCATGGGAAATAAATACATTTTTGGGTAAATCGAGGTCGCCTAACCAAAATATGTTGTCCGTAGCTTGATCCGAAAACGGGAATGTGCTTAAAACATCGAAAATGTGAGTTTTTTCAATGTTTTGGAACTGCGCAGTTTTGTGTAGCTATCCAATCGGGTGATATTGCACTCCTTAAACAAAGTTCCAAACTGCTTGACCTACCAGTGTCCATCTCGGGCAGCCTAACCCTACTCGGGTTGGGTGCCTAATCTTTGAAGTCCCTCGAGGACAGCCAGGTGTTTGCTCATGCATTCATTTGGTGTGGCTGTAATTTGGTCACTGGGTGGAGGTTTCTAAAAGAGTCATAAGACCACAAAAGAGGCTAATGCATGAAAAAAGCTGAGCACCCGTGTAGCGGGACCCATGCAGCCCAAATTCCAAATTTGTTTCGAAATTTTTGGCATTTTGGCATTTTTGGAAAATTGGCATTGAAATTGTTAAAATTAAATTAAAATTAATTGAGAATTAACTGAGCTACAACTACTCAAATAATAAATAAAGCAAAGCAGTTTAAGAAATTACCAAAAATTATGATGTGCGCTGCAAGCCCATACCATACAGCAAAAATAATAACAATAAATTGGGGAAAGCTGCTTAAAACCAGAACACTGGCAACCATTTGGAATTTCTAAAGTTTCTTACTAAAATGGACTCAAAGGAATAAAAAATGTTGATGTGCACCGCAGGCCTCTCCTAACCTAGTCCATATATATAATAGAGGAGCCTGTCCTGTGAGTGAGCATTTCGCGCGCCATGGGGGAAGCTTCCTGTGAGCAGGTGAAAATGTTTTTGGGTAAAATGGGGTCAAAGAACACGATTTTGAGGGGAACAGCTTGCACCGATCATGGGAAAGTGCTTAAAACATTGAAAATGTGAGTTTTTCAATGTTTTTGAACTGCGCAGTTTTGGAAGCTACTCATTGTGGCGAAGTTTTAGTCATTACAGATAAATTTTCACAGCAATTAGGCAAACCAGTCTAATTCTTAGGCAGCCTAACCTTACCTCGGTTGGGTACCTAAATTTTTGAAGTCCCTTGAGGACAGCCAGGTGTTCTATTCACTTGGTGTGGCTGTAATTTGGCCACTGGGTGGGAGTCCCTAAAAGAGTCAGTAGACCAATAAAAGAGGCTAATGCATGAAAAAAGCTAAGCACCCGTGTAGCGGGATCCATGCAGCCCAAAAACATTACTCCAACCCATTGCCCCCCCCAACCATTTGCCTTCTTCTATCACCAAATTGCCCCCCAGCCGTTTGCCTTTTAAAACTTGTGTCCTCCCCCATTTGTTTACGTCTGTTTCTGCAAATTCAGTGCTAAATAAAATCCCTGTTATCAAATTTTAACTGTCATGCCAAAAACCTTTTCATAATTTAGTTTTTGATTTTTTAATGGGGTCATAAAATCATGAAAAAATATTTTTATTAAATTGGACTTCTTTTTATGGTTTTGGGTCCATTTTGATGCATAGACATCAAAAATTGGGGCCACAGAAGCGGAAAATATTTATAAATTATGGAAATATTAGAAAACCGCCAGAAAGCTTCAAAATTTGCCATTTTTGTGAGTTTATCCAACTATCCAACTATCCCGCCAATGTTAAAGGAGCTTTAAACCTTTAAACCTATTTAAACACATCAAAAAATTTTTTGATTCCAACTGCCTGCCCAAAGCTCATCCAATTACACCCCCCCCCCCAATTTAAATGAACTTTACATGTATTTAAATGCATTAAACTATTTTTTACAATTGCAACAGTTGCCCCCCAAAAACTTATCCAACTATTCTCCCATGTAGGGCGGTGGATGCCAGATGCTTTTACAGGCTTATTTAGGCTCACCCAATCCTCCCATGTAGGGCGGTGGATGCCAGATGCTTTTACAGGCCTATTTAGCCTCACCCAATCCTCCCATGTAGGGCGGTGGATGCCAGATGCTTTTACAGGCCTATTTAGGCTCATCCAATCCTCCCATGTAGGGTGGTGGATGCCAGATGCTTTTACAGGCCTATTTAGGCTCACCCAATCCTCCCATGTAGGGCGGTGGATGCCAGATGTTTTTACAAGCTTATTTAGGCTCACCCAATCCTCCCATGTAGGGCGGTGGATGCCAGATGCTTTTACAGGCCTATTTAGGCTCATCCAATCCTCCCATGTAGGGTGGTGGATGCCAGATGCTTTTACAGGCCTATTTAGGCTCACCCAATTCTCCCATCTAGGGCGGTGGATGCCAGATGCTTTTACAGGCTTATTTAGGCTCACCCAATCCTCCCATGTAGGGCGGTGGATGCCAGATGCTTTTTCAGGCCTATTTAGGCTCAATCAATCCTCCCATGTAGGGCGGTTGATGCCAGATGCTTTTACATGCCTATTTAGGCTCACCCAATCCTCCCATGTAGGGCGGTGGATGCCAGATGCTTTTACAGGCCTATTTAGCCTCACCCAATCCTCCCATGTAGGGCGGTGGATGCCAGATGCTTTTACAGGCCTATTTAGGCTCATCCAATCCTCCCATGTAGGGTGGTGGATGCCAGATGCTTTTACAGGCCTATTTAGGCTCACCCAATCCTCCCATGTAGGGCGGTGGATGCCAGATGCTTTTACAGGCCTATTTAGCCTCACCCAATCCTCCCATGTAGGGCGGTGGATGCCAGATGCTTTTACAGGCCTATTTAGGCTCATCCAATCCTCCCATCTAGGGTGGTGGATGCCAGATGCTTTTACAGGGCTATTTAGGCTCATCCAATCCTCCCATCTAGGGCGGTGGATGCCAGATGCTTTTACAGGGCTATTTAGGCTCATCCAATCCTCCCATCTAGGGCGGTGGATGCCAGATGCTTTTACAGGGCTATTTAGGCTCATCCAATCCTCCCATCTAGGGCGGTGGATGCCAGATGCTTTTACAGGCCTATTTAGGCTCATCCAATCCTCCCATCTAGGGCGGTGGATGCCAGATGCTTTTACAGGCCTATTTAGGCTCACCCAAACCTCCCATCTAGGGCGGTGGATGCCAGATGCTTTTACAGGGCTATTTAGGCTCATCCAATCCTCCCATCTAGGGCGTTGGATGCCAGATGCTTTTACAGGCCTATTTAGGCTCATCCAATCCTCCCATCTAGGGCGGTGGATGCCAGATGCTTTTACAGGCCTATTTAGGCTCACCCAAACCTCCCATCTAGGGCGGTGGATGCCAGATGCTTTTACAGGGCTATTTAGGCTCATCCAATCCTCCCATGTAGGGCGGTGGATGCCAGATGCTTTTACAGGCCTATTTAGGCTCACCCAAACCTCCCATCTAGGGCGGTGGATGCCAGATGCTTTTACATGCCTATTTAGGCTCACCCAATCCTCCCATCTAGGGCGGTGGATGCCAGATGCTTTTACAGGCCTATTTAGGCTCATCCAATCCTCCCATCTAGGGCGTTGGATGCCAGATGCTTTTACAGGCCTATTTAGGCTCACCCAATCCTCAAATTATGCCCACAATGATTTTTAGCCATTAGCCCCCTCAGCCGTTTCTCGTTTGAGTTTTTTTAATGAATTTTCTGCATAATTTCTTCTTCAAGTATCATGCCAATAGTCGCCGTAGGCGACGGCGAAGCTCAACCTAGTCTATATATATAATAGAGGAAGGCCCTATTTTCTTTCGGCCTTCGGCGCAGTCTGGGGACAGCTTCTTGCGAATATTTTTAGATGTTTCTAGGGCAATTCGGGGCCGGGGAAGACGATAGACCCTGTAAGAGCTTGCAAAAATTTCGGGAAAGTGCTCAAAATCTTGAAAATGTGAGCCTTATCTTGGTTTAAGATCTGCGCAGGCTTCCAGGCTACCCAGGAGGGACAAATTTCAGTCATTAAACATTAATATTCCCAAACAAATCAGCCTTGAACCACTTTGGCGACCTAACCCTTGGGTGCACACTTGGGTTGGGTTCCTAATATTTGAAGTCCCTTGAGGACAGCCAGGTGTTTGCTGTTGCATTCACTTGGTGTGGGTGGGGGGATCTTCAAAAGAGTCGTTAGACCAAAAAAGAGGCTAATGCATGAAAATAGCTGAGCACCCGTGTAGCGGGATCCATGCAGCCCAAATCCAAATGCTTAAAAGAGGCTAATGCATGAAAAAAGCTGAGCACCCGTGTAGCGGGATCCATGCAGCCCAAATCCAAATGCTTAAAAGAGGCTAATGCGTGAAAAAAGCTGAGCACCCGTGTAGCGGGATCCATGCAGCCCAAACCCTCCCATCATGCACGCACCACACAATCCTACATGTGTCCTACATGTTTCACACAAATCCCCAAACTTTTCTCACCATGCTCCAATAAAACCCCCCAACCATTGCTGCCTTATTCCAAACCAACCAAAACCGGTGCTTCATGCTTCAATTAACCTTTTAACCTTATGTATTCTAGAAAAACTCCATAAAAATTATCTCTATACTCCTTTCTAATCGTTTACCTACTCCAATACAATTCTAGCCTCTTTGTTTCATACCAGCCCCCAAGCCCATGTCTCCATGCATCCAATCCCAAAAAACCCTCACTTTCATTTACCACAGAAACCCCCAAACTCTTTGCCTCCATGCTCCACACTGACTCCCGAATCCCCGCCTCTTTGTTCCATACCAACCCCCAAACCATCGTCTCCATGCTATTTGCAAACTCACAAATCAAAGCAGATAAGTGGGGGATATAGGATTTTGGTTCGGGGGGAGTGAGATTTGGGTCAAAATTTTTTCAATATTTCGTATATAGATGCGCGCGAAGCTCACAAAATTTTTTAATCTAAATTCAACAAAAGTGCCAAAAATTTAAAAAAATCACTTGCACATTTGGTAAAAATTTGCAATTTTTCGGGTAGCGAAGTTTTTATTGAAATTAGGCTCTAAAAACACAAAAACATGCAAATAAATTGGCGGAAAATGTTGAAACAATTTGTCTGAAAGGTTGAATTTGCCCTCTTCCTGCAGGAATTCCTTTTCCCCCTTATATCCGCCACTGCCCCAGACCCATACACGCATGCTCCATGCTCCATAAAAACCTAAAAACCTTCGCCATCATACACATAATAAATGCTCAAAATCTTGCTTTCTCTGACCTACGTCATTCCAGTCACCAAACCAAACCCTTTCTGTCATGCACCCTATAATCATTAGCTGGATTGTCCCTAGAACGATAGTTGTACACACGTAAACAAATTTAAGCACAAAATTTCCCAAAATATATTTGAGTGCAATTTATATAGCTGGTTCCATATAGTCGCCGTAGGTCCATATAGGTCCGAACCTAACCATGAGACGATTAAATCTCCTCCTTTGAATGGTGTCATTCCCCAGTCGCCCCCCTCCCCCCAGCTGTCGTTTTCCCCAAGCTATTTGCCCATCCTCTGCCACAATTTTTGCCGCATTCGTTTGCTTCCCCCAACCGTTTGCCCTCCCTCAACCTCCCTCAACCATTCATGTCTTCCTTTCTATAAACCCTTTCAGAAGAACCCCCCCCGCCTCTTTAAATTAAAAGAATAGTCCCCCCTAATGCATGAAAAAAGCTGAGCACCCGTGTAGCGGGAACCATGCAGCCCAAATTTTAAACCCTTTCTGTTATTCTCAAATGTTGGCATTTGCCTTTTGTTCTCCAAATATATATTAAAATTTTTCATTATCATCAAATGTTGTCATTCTCCAAATTTTTATTTTGAATCAACCCCTCCACCCCCCGAAATTCATCCCATTAAAAAAAGCCAACTAAAATTAAGGTTGAACCAAAATTTTAAGTTGAATCGTCCCCAAAACTATTTGAACTCACACAATGTCCTAAACAATATTGAGGATAAAAAATTTTCCATTTAAATTCGATTCATTCTACTTCATCCATTTATTATTTCCAAATTATTCCACCCAGCCGTTTGACCACCCAGTCCCTTTAATCTTCATGCAAATTCAGACAAATGATTCCACAACTTTGACTACTTTCACAAATTACAGATGCAGCAGCGCTAAGAGAGCATTAAGCAGCAGCTTTCGGTTGATTTGCCATATGATTTTTCCCAACATTTCTGTCACATTTGTCGTGTAGCAGGATACATGCAGCCCGACTCCAAAATTCTTACCTTCATAAACCTTACAAACCCCCAAACCATTTGCCTCCCTTATAACCTCCAAAACCGGCCACATTGTTCCATACAAATTACAGACAATTACCTCCATGCTGGATTCTTCACATAAACCCCCAAACCCTTGCCGCCATTCTCCAATTAAACTTAATTTGGCCACTGGGTGGAACTTCCAAAACGAGTCAAAAGACCAAAACAAGGCTAATGCGTTAAAAAAAGTTGAGCACCCACGTAGCGGTATCCATGAAGCACAAACTCTAAACCCAAAATTCCAATTTAAAAAGCTACCCTGAAAACCTGCCATATTTTACACAACAACCTCCAGTCGTCTCCATGCCCCATCCAATTTCAATCACTCATTCAGCCCAAATTCCAAACCCCTGCAAGCATGCTTTAGACAAACCCTTCAACCAAATCCGTTGCCTCCATGCTCCATTTTAATACCCAAATGAATGCCTCCATTTTCCAGTCCAAACCACAAACCATCATTAACTTAAACTAAGCAATCCCGTGCATGCTCTCTGGCTTTATTCCAACCCCCATACCCTTGCTGTCATGCTCCATATAAACCGCCTAACTACTTCACTCCAACACCAAAATTTTTGCTGCTTAACCCCATACAAACCCCAATCCCTATGCATCCATTCTCCATACAAACCCACCACCACTCCTTGCCTTCATACTCCTCACACATGCCCAAACCTTTGTTGCCATGCTCCCCACTAACTTATATTTCGACCCCCAAACCCATGCCTCTTCGCGCCATATGATGTAGGAACCCCCAAACTATTCTCCTTATTCCATCCACCCTGAAAACACTTGAAGTCGTATACAACAGACTTTTGCCTCCATGCTAATTTCCAATCCTGAAAAACTTGCCTTTTGCTGTATGCTAACTCCCTAACCATTGTTTTTATGACCCATCCAATCCAAAACCCTCACTCTCAGGCACATACAAACAAAAAAATATCTGTCACCATAGGCAACCAAAATGGGGCTCTTTTATCCAAAAAATAAATTGGCCCCAAGTAAAAAGTCTAAGAAATAAATTAGTCATAAAATCTATGAGTTCAATTATTGCTCAAAACTTTTTGAACCCCCAAACACTCGCCGTCAAACGTCATACCAAACCCTTTTTCTCCATGCTTCCTTTAAAATCCTCAAACCCGTAAATTCATGTACCACACTCTCTAAACCCATGCCTTGATGCACCATTCCAACCCAAAAACAACTCTTGCCATCATGCGCCATATAAACCCATAAACCCTTTGCCTCCATGCTCAATTCCAACTGCCAAACCTCGCCTATTTGCTCCATTCAAACCCCCAAACCATTGTCCCCATGCCCATCAGATCCCAAAACACTCATCCTCATCCCTCCTCCCCCCAGCCCTTTGCCCATTTGTCTCCCTTTTGCCAATTCTTTCTCAGAATAACACACCCCCCTCCCCCGCGATGTCAAAACTTTAAAATCAAAATAGCTAACTAAATTTTACTTGAATCATCACCACAAAAATATACAAACCCACGTAATGCCCTAAATGACTTTCAGCACGAAACTTTCCCTCACAATAATTGTAGCGTTATTCTACTGTTAGCATTGATCTCCCTGCCATTTTCTCAGTTGACCTCCAAGCTGTTCTCACTAACAGTTCCAAGCCGTTTGCCTGCCTTCCACCAGTCATTTGTCCCCTTATCCATTTGCCCTCTCAACTGTTTGCCCTACCCTAACCATAAGCCTTCATTTAAATTATAAACAACTTAACCAAATTTAAAATAAAAAACTTTCTTAGCACTAATTAATTTGCAAAAAAATTTTTTAGTACTGCTAACCCAATGAAGCGCACCAGTTAGTTAGCTTTACAGCCCCATGCTGTTCCCTCATCCCAAACCATTTCCCCACGTTTACCCTTAACTAATTATTTGCCTCCCTTTGCCCAACTATTTTTGACCGTGGAGCGGCCTGAAGGGCCGCTCCACAGTCTAAAGAGGTTACTGAACTTTTGTCCTCATATATATCTGTATCTGGAAATACTGGGAACGGGCGAATTCTCAACGGATTTGGACAAACTTTTTTTTTCCTGAAAGGTAATGAGATTTTAGGAAGATCTGGGGGGGTGGAACCGGTTTCCGAGCATTTGAAACATTACTTTTTTGGGTAGAGAGGTTGAAAAATGGGGTATGCTGAGAAATGGCGAATTCTCAACGGATTGGGACAAACTTTTTTTTCCTGAAAGGTAATAAAATTTTAGGAAGATCTGGGGGGGGGGTGGAACCGGTTTCCGAGCATTTGAAACATTACTTTTTTGGGTAGAGAGGTTGAAAAATGGGGTATGCTGAGAAATGGCGAATTCTCAACGGATTGGGACAAACTTTTTTTTCCTGAAAGGTAATAAAATTTTAGGAAGATCTGGGGGGGTGGAACCGGTTTCCGAGCATTTGAAACATTACTTTTTTGGGTAGAGAGGTTGAAAAATGGGGTATGCTGAGAAATGGCGAATTCTCAACGGATTGGGACAAACTTTTTTTTTCCTGAAAGGTAATAAAATTTTAGGAAGATCTGGAAGGGTGGAACATGAACCGGAGTATTTGAAACATTACTTTTTTGGGTAGAAAGGTCGTAAAATGGGGTAGGTTGCGAAATGGCGAATTCTTAACGGATTTGGACAAACTTTTTTTGCTTAAACGTAATAATATTTTAGGTAGATCTGGAAGGGTGGAACAAGTCCAGGAGCATTTGAAACATTACTTTTTCGGTAGAAAGGTTGAAAAATGGGGAGCTGCAGTACACAGTAGCAGCTGAACGGAATTGTACAGAAGAGAATTGATATTTGTACAGATGACTTTGTTTTTATTGAATTAACAAACCAAATAGTAATTGGTTGAGAAACCGGAGACCTACTCCTTTGAGTGAAGAATATTCATGATAGCTTATATATATGTAAATAGGTCTGCCAAGCATTCTGCGGTAATATATGATTTTTTCTACATATAGTTGTTTGCAAAGCTGACTTGCAGCTATGCAATTTTTCGCGTGGCCAAAGACTACCTGCCGCGAAGGGCAGGGCATTCGAAGCAGCATGGGAGCAAGGCTTGCTTAACCTGTTGCCCCATTTTTTCGCCCATCATTCGCCCAGGGGGTGGCTTGGGATGTAGAGTGGCATAAAGTAAAAGTTCAATATTGTTAAACACTCAACAAATTTTCAGAGTAAATTCACACGTCACGTCATACATGTTTTAATTAGTTACTAAATTATGGTTAGGTGCTCTATTTTCAACCAGTAGTCGGCAGGTTCAAAGCATCATAAAATTTATCTATGCCAAACTCGACGTATAGCCTAGTCGTTATGTCCCAAAACCGCAACTCTGACCTCTCATTTGAAGCTCCTTCCTGTAAATTTTGCAGAAGTTTATAAGACTTGAACTATATTTTCATTACCATTGTGGGATCCATTGGAGGATAAGATTGGTTAGGTTCGCTCTGTTCCAAATCGCCAACCTATTGAATTACAATTAAAATGTCTTTTTCAGGAAGGAATTATACCTCTGCCTTTTGAGCATCCGTTGGTATTATTGGGCACCCATAGGACAGCTTAGTATGACTCCGGTTTTGTAACACTTTTCGTGGTCGAGGAGTAAGCCCAATGAAGCCATCATTCCTCCATACATCAAATGCTTGCCTTAAAAATAACAATGCTATTCAGCATACTGAGCTATCGAGCATACTGATAGCACTTGGTTGGTTGTCTTTGGGGGGGAGGGGGTTCGGCACATGTATGGTGTAAAGCTTAAGTGATAAGGTAAAATGTCTCAAAAACGTGGTCGCCCATAAAATATGACCCCCTTTTTGTAGTTATTTCATAGCAACATTAATCTAAGATTTTTGGTGCTGTAGAAGCATTCAAAACTTAAATACGGTTTTTGCCCAATTTTTAAAGTTAAAACAGTTAAAGGAAATAGAAATAGAAAATAGAGCACCTAACCATAATTTAGAAACTAATTAAAACATGTATGACGTGACGTGTGAATTTACTCTGAAAATTTGTTGAGTGTTTTTAAAGTTAAAGGATTGATGGTTTCGATAATGGCGTTTGAAGTCATATTCTTTATCTGTTTGGCGTCTTGACTGCACGTAGTTGAGAATCTGGTCATGGAGCTTTTTTACGAAACCTGGCTGGTTTTTGTTGTCAAATCCACGTTCGCGTAAATATGGGATGTTTCTAGCATTTGACCTTAAGCTAGGTTTTATTACCATAGATAATAAAGTTTTAAAATAAAAAAAACTTACTCCAAAGTTCTCCTTGGGTTCCATTGGCCGCGGAAAAGTAGTGTTGCAAAAATATGAATGCAGCAGAAGAAATCCCCATTTTTGACTTTTTTCCGCCTTCGGTTTTTTGCCTTCTGTTTGCGCCTCTTTATCTTACCCTCTTCTAGCGCCATTGCGAATACTTTGAGTTGAAACGTAGGCCTGTAGAGAGGGGCTTTAGGGGGAGGTGGAGGGTAGGCGGGCGGGCGGGCATGCAAGCGAGATCGGGGAAAGCAGGCAATAGGGGGAGTGGGAGGGTGGGGGGAATGGTTGGGGTAGGTATTGAGATTGGTCCGTGTGGGCTTACATTCACTATTCCCCTTTCCTTCTCTTTGCGCCATTCACTTTCGTATCGTGGCCTGACAAACGCTCCAGTCCAGCATCAGAAGTTGCATAAAAATAAATTACTGGCACCATAAAGCAAAGTAGGCTTAAGGCATGGAACCACGCTGAAAAGTGTGTTGAGGCCATGCAAGCTTACTGCCATGATTTTGCACTTTGAAGTGCGTTTGATTGGCTAAATATTTATATCCTTATGCGTAATGTTTGGCAAAGTAATATGTCAGCTTTTAAAGTAGTGCTAGAAATATTAAGTTTAGTGGAGCAATAGAGGGTATATGGTATGGAAGGTGAGGAAATTAGTTATCGAGTACTTAAAACGTTTCTTAAGTAAATATATTTGCATCAATTTCATTACGTTGTACATTGATGGAAAGTTTTTGTGGGTCTTTTGTTTTCCATTTTGAACTAGCAAACCAATTTACAATTTCCAACAAGTATAGAGTGCAGAAAGCAATAGTTGACCGCGGAGCTCAACTTTCATAAGCAATACTTAACATTTAGGTATTTATTTAGCATTCTTCGTTAGCATTTAGCATTCTGGAAGTTGTGCTGGAGGATGAGGAGGCCTACCTGATGGCAGAAGAAACACCACGACCATCGTCTGCTCTGGATGCCATCCTGTCACCGCGTCAAACCCACCGGCACCTGCTGCATTCTCCTGGGAAACCTGGCACAATGCCTAAAATTCCTCGCCGCCTATCTAGCTTTTCTGTCATCATTTTCATTGCAAATACTTGAAGAAAAGCTGTGCTTTTGAGGGAGGGACATCAGGTGGAGATATGCAGTGATGGGCTTCAGGCTGGATGGTTTTCCTGGAGCTGCTGGACGTCCCTATCCAAAGCACCTTCACATCTGCTGCCTCCCATTGCCCTGACTTTGATCATAGATAATCTGATTCAAGCCCCTTTTATTATTACTTTTTGCTTATCATGTTTTTTTTCAATGTGTACTTTACATTGCTTTGCATTATATTTACTTATGCATTTCATGAAAACAACCAAATGCAATCAAACTCAAATGCACAAGAAACAAAAATTAAGAGCATTGACTTTATAAGCAGCTAAGTTGCCTGGGAAGTTGTGGGGGGAAGGAGGAGCTCCGCGGTCACCTATTGCGCTCTGCGCCATATACTTGTTCATAATAAACCCACTTTCATGTCATTTTAAAAACTATAGATGCCTAGATACAATTTAGTTCAATTATGAGTGCAAGAATTTCAGCTAATTCCATATAGTCGCTGTAGGCGACGGCGAAGCTCAACCTAGTCACCATATATAATGACAGAGCCTGTCTTGTGGGTCATCATGGGGAGCACCTTAACTACAACAGCTGCAGGGGAAGTGAAGATGGTTTTGGGTAAATCGGGGGCCAGGAACACGATGGAGGTGGTGAGAGCTTGCACCGATCACGGGAACATGCTTAAAACATTGAAAATGTGAGTTTTTCCAATGTTTTACCTCTGCGCAGTTTTGGGAGGCTACCCAATCTGACTAAGTTTTAGTCATTACACATAATTTATCCATGCACTTTGACAAACCAGTCCCTCAAAGGCAACCTAAACTCATTAAAGTTGGGTGCTTAATTTTTGACGTCCCTTGAGGACAGCCAGGTGGTTTAACACTTGGTGTGGCTGTAATTTGGCCACTGGGTGGGGTGAGGTTATCAAAAGAGTCAAATGACCAAAAAAGAGGCTGATGCATGAAAAAAGCTGAGCACCCGTGTAGCGGGAACCATGCAGCCCAAGTTTAAAACCCTTTCCCTAACTCCTCTTCCCCCCCCCCGAAATCAACCAATTAAAAAAGACAACTAAAATTAATTTGAACTTAAAAATTTTAATTGAATTGTCTCCACAACTATTTGAACCCACATTGGGCTGGCGCGAACGGAGCGTTAGCGGAGTGTCAGCGCCCAGCCCCTCTTTTCGACCCAGGTGTACGTTTTCGGGGTTATTGCTAGATCTTAAAATTGATAAGGATTTTGTGCTTCACAGAAACGTCCAATCGTTCTGATTCTTTTTGGATTGGAAAGAGCATCATCGAATTGACCAAAACTCGCGAAAAAATGCCCAAAAACGACAGAACACAAGAGAAAGCTACTCAAAACCATTTGTCCGAACTCCTCCTTCTCCTTCTCCTTCTTCTCCTTCTCCTCCGCATCTATTCTTGAAATGAGAGTAGGTATTCATTTCTTCCCCCAAACCCTCCTCCCCGGGTTTCTGGCCTTCATATATTTATTTATTCATAAGTCTTCAGTTAAACTAATGTTCCACATGCACCAGTGGTGTAGTGGTCTAAGCGATGGGATAGCTGGGTGAAACTGGCAGGTTCGAATCCTTCTCTGGCAATCTTTTTTATTTTGGAAATTTTAAGTTGAGGAAGCAACTGGTACCATCGGCAGGCCAAAATTAAAGCTCGTTTCGCCCACTATGTCAGTTTGCCAATAATTTTGCATTGTATTTCTGATTTTCGTATTTTTATTTTTTTATCAGTTATTTATTTTTTTGTCCAATGATATCTTAATATATAACTATATATAACCAACAATATAAAAATTTTATTTATACTTTTTATACTATATTAAAAGTGGAAGAAATATCTGGTACCATTGGCAGGCCAAATGTGAATCTCTTTTCTCTCAAAAAGTCGATTAGTCCGAGTTTAAAGTCAAGGAAATACATCTACTACTAGTGAAATCTGCTGAGCCACCTGCATTTTGGTTTAGCGCGCAATGGAAAGAGCAACTGGACTGCGCGCTAAAACAAAATGCAATTGTCTTAGAAGCAGATTCCACTAGTAGTAGATGTATTTCCTTGACTTTAAACTCGGACTAATCGAATTTTTGGGAGAAAAGAGATTCACATTTGGCCTGCCAATGGTACCAGATATAATCACCTAAGCAATGTTTACATAAAAAAATTCACATTTAATTTTAAGAGAGCTTTACTGAGAGGCTCAAAAGTTGGTTGCCCAAAAATTTTGACCCCCCTTTTTTATATTTTTTTCGAAACTAGACACAATTCTAAGACTTTTGGTGGCCTATGAGTGTGCAAAACTCAAAATTCAATTTTTGGCGAAATTTTGAAGGTTCAAAAATGACCAAAATTTTAATCGTCCATAACTCATTTTGTTCATAACCGATTTCTATGATTTGACCACCATTCAAACCGTCTTGACGAGAAGAATATTTTTTTTTTGATCATCACTGTCCGATCAAGTGCAGCTGAGCTATTTGTAAAAAACCGATATTCCCTTTAAAAACCATTCCATTTCATCCATTTATTATTTCCAGATTACTTCCACCCAGTCCCCTTAACCTTCATTCAAATTCAGACTAATAATTTCACAAATTTGACTACTTCCACAGATTACAGATGCAGCAGCGCCATGAGAGTATTTCCACCATTTCTGTCGCATTTGTTATGTAGCGGGATAAATGCAGCCCAAATCCCAAAGTCTTATCTTCATACACCTAACAAACCCCCAAACCATTTGCCTCCCTTATAAGCTCCAAACCCGGTCACATTGTTCCAATCAAACTACAGACCATTGCCTCAGTGCTGGAGTCTTCACACAAACCCCCAAACCCTTGCCCCTTCATTTTTAATAGAAATCCCAAATTTAAAGCCCTCGCCGTCATGCATTATACAAACCCCCAAATCATTCAACTTCCTTATACCCCCCCTCCCCCCCCCCCAAACCCTGCCGTAAAGCACCATACAATCCCCCAGATAATTGCCTCCATGCTAGATTCTTCATGCAAACCCCCAAACCTTTGCCGCCTTGCTCCAATTAAGCCCCCAAACTATTGCCTTTCTCCATCATACAAAACCCCAAATCCCAAATCCTTAGGACCATATCTCATCCAACCCCAAAACCCTCACCATTATTCCCCCAGCCATTTGCCCATTCAACAGTTTGCTATTCTTCACTAACCATTTGCCTCGATTCTCCAAATCTTTTTCAGAAATCCTCCCACCAATTTCAAGCCATCATAACCAAAAACATTGTAAAATTTAGTTGAATCATCCCCAAAATGTTATTTGAACTCATGTAATGCCCTAAACAACTTTCAGCACAAAAATTTTCCTTCAATATAAACTGTAGTAAAGTTGCTTCCTGCCAGTTTCTCATCACAGTCACCGTTTGCCCTCCCCCCCATTCCCCCAGACATCAACCGTTTGCCCTACCCTAATCATTAGCCTCATTTTAATTATGTAAAGCAACTAAATTTCTCAAAAATCGTACCCCAAAGATATTTCAGGACCATAAATGTGCCCCAAATCGCAACCCCAAAGATATTTCATGACTAAACAAATGCAGTACAATAATTTTCTTCCATGTAAAATTGATTGACCCTGTCCCAACAATATTCAGTTTATCCAGCTGTTTACCCTCCCTAATTCACACTTCCCAATTATTTGCCTCCCTTTGCCCAATTATTTTTCAGAATAAGCCTCATTTCGTTCATTTTAAAAATTATAAAACTATTTGAGGGCAATTTCTGTAGCTGGTTCCTTATAGTCGCCGTAGGCGACGGTGAAGCTCAACCTAGTCTTATATAATACGCGTGATGCCATTTTGGGAGGGGTCTCGGGGCTCCCTGAATTCTTTACTTATACTGGCATATGATAGCTTTATGAATGAGTTTTGACGAGTTATTCAAAATTATTTGGGGGGATCCATGCATGGAAAACAGTCAAAATATGAAACAATCGAAAACGTTGGCATTTTTGCGATTTTTGGACAATTTTTGACTTTGGGACTTCATAGCTCCTCCAATTTTCAACATTTTCTGTCGGACTTTTTTTTAAATTGAAGCTACAACAGTTCTGCTTAAAATCCATCAATTAGTTTTAAAAAATTTTAGTCAAAAATTTTTAAAAAAAATGGATTGACAGCTGCCAAATTTTCGATTTCTGGCCTACCCAGGGGCCCAATGTTTTTGGAATGATTCAAGTAATTCTTCAAGACAAAGAAAACGCAAGGCAAGCTTGATGCAGGCACAGCATCCATTATGTGCGTTGACCTCAAATTGTCCCTTGCATTGATAGAAGTTTATGAATATTTCACACTCCATTGGCATCTTAACGGCCACAAAGAAGTCTTAAATTCTGCTTCATATTCATTCCCAATACGCTAATTTATTTACATTGTATTGTACATTTAGAAATCCTTTTGCTGAAAGGAGAGCATATTTAAGGTTCGTTTGGAACTGGTCTAAACTAAATGTGGCCGTGCGAAGCGCGGCCACTGACCCATATTACTAGTATATATATATATGTGTCATTCCGGGGCCCGGCCTCCGCGGTTTTTCAACCAAATTGGCTGAAATTTTGCATGAAGGTCCGCCTGGGTGGTATCTCCAGGCCATTTTTGGTGCTTCGCGTAATTTTGCGTTTTTCGCCCAAAACCTAAAATTTTGATGTTTCAAAGTACCAAAATTCATAAATCGCTGGTTCGTTTTTTCCCAAAACCTAAAATTTTGATGTTTCAAAAGTACCAAAATTCATAAATCGCTGGTTTTTCAATGATATTGGCTGAAATTTTGCATGAAAGTCTGTCTAAGTGGTGGTTTGGGACCTTTATTGGGGTTTCGCATAATTTTAGATTTTTTCTCAAAAACTTAGTATTTTGATGTTTCAAAACTGAAGAATTCATAACTCCCTTGTTTTTAAACGAAATTGGCTGAAATTTTGCATGAAGGCTGGCTGGAGGCTTTGGACCATTATTTGGGCTTTGAGAAATATAAGGGGTTTTCCCTAAACATAAAATTTTGATGTTTCAAAATTGAAAATTCATTAATCCTTGGTTCATCAACCAAATTGGCTAAAATATGCTCATGTAATTTAACAATATTGCTCGGAATAGAGGCCGCGCATCTTGGCGACAGCCGAGAATACCTTGTTTTGCATCGCGATTGCCCGCTCGCATAGCAATCTGAAATCAATTGTGTACGAAACTTTTCTGTTTTGGTAGTGATCTAACACAGTGGTTTATATTCTGATTAAAATCAATAATAATTCCGCCGATAAGAGTCATTTTATGTTTACAAAAAAGAAAATGCTTTTATTCCGTTGTCTGAGGAAACTGATTTGACCTCAAAAGCTACTGCCGTTTAAATGATAGCACATACTTTTGCGATCATTACAACCTCAAACTATTGCTCTCGGGAGAGTGAACATGCTGATGTTTGATTTTGGTTTAAAATTGGCGTGTATTTCTTGGCCTAGCTCTGGTTTTCGCTACAGCCAAGAAAAATAAATCTTCTTGTGCAGTTTAAATTGATTTCTTTGGTTTCCAAGCTTCAATTGGTCGCTAACATTCACTGTATGCCAGGGTCGGGAAATATTTGGTAAATGGAAATTTTAAGAGCGATTATGGGCTTCTGCTCTTCGATTCTCACCTGCTAGCCATCCTAAAATGACTAGAAACAACTTTTCGTGTGCCTCTAGCGTTCACTTGCTTGCCTTGACCGGGCGGTCTCTGCAAGTCTCAGTCCACGAAAGGAAGCGCACACAAGCTTTTTGAAGACAGATGGCTGGTTTGCTTTTGTCGGCTCAGTTGCTGGAGTTTTTTTTTAGCTGTCCGCAGCTGCGTAGGCAAGAACTGCTTTTAGAATGCTTCTCTTATCATTGGGCTTTGCGTTCTCATCTGACTGGCTTTGCCGCAGGAAGCAAATTTCAGCTAAGACCCGAAAATGCGCGGTTTTTTAGCCTCAAGAAACCCAGTGAATTCGGCTGCTGTTTGCCAGTCAATCGGTCACTTCGTCCATCGCAAGAGTTTTCCAGGTTCGCCTCCAAGGTCCCATTTCCCCAGCTCGTTCATTGGCAAATTTCCAATTTCCAACAAGATGAAAATTGCTCTCGAAATTATTGATTCAATGCTTGAGCTGAGGCAGGGAAGTATGCAAGATAAGAAACATATTATCTAGCGGTGAAAATTGCCATCAAGTCTTTCTTTGATGAATAGCTGGCTGGCTAGGAAAAACAAAATTACATTGCCAAAAATATCCAACGCTCTAGTCATAAACTGGACAAAATCTGTTTTGACAAAACGGTAAGCTTTTTTAACTAAGGCGAAATCGTAAACAGATGGTACTTTTAAAAAAAATTTGAAAAAAACTTAGAAAATGGATCGATGCAGGTGGTTAAGAAGAGGGACCAATGCAGCCCAGCCAGACAACTTCTGAGGCTTCGGCGCAGCTTTCACAGACTTTCTTTGAGATCACCGGCCACAGCTCCATCTCTTCGCCACAACCAACGAAACGCAGCCGACAGGTCACTGACTTTCATTCCTTCTTCCAGTTGCTGCATGGTCTTCGAGCAAAACAATGCATTTAGTCATTTTGGATTTGACAATCTGCCTAAACATAGTTTTTTATAAAAGTGTACTAACAAGATGCAGATGAGAATGGAAGCCTGCATTTTTGACTAAATTGACAGGAGACGGAGGGGCTGGGAAACCAGACAGAGGACCTCCGGAGTCTGCTGGAGCGATTCCCTCCCGTGGCCGAGTGCATCATCAAGCATCTCAACATCAAGGACTTGGCCAACCTTCAGCAGACCTGCAGCAGCCTACGTGCCGCCATCCATCGCCACGCCCGCCACTCTCTCCGCATTGACGTCAACATTGGCGACACTGCCTTCGGGATCGAAAGTGGACACACTCTCAAACTCTGGCATGGCCCGCAGCGAAATTACACTCTGCAAGTTCGTCAAGGTTCAAAAACGTTAGGCAACCAAAAGCCCCATTCTGCTGCAGATGGCAGCGGCTGAGAAAGAAGGCGCCATCCGAGACCTCCTGGAAGCCGCCGGGAGGCAATGGAATCTGAGCCAGCTGAAGGAGCTGGAGCTGGGCTCGAACAGTTGCGGGCTCCCTGGCGAGGAGGACCGTCCCATCTACGTGCGGCGAATGCAAGAACTGGAGCAGCTGGCCAGCTTCAACCTCGCTGGCTTGCGTCGACTGACGGTGGATCTGTGGGACGCGGAAATGTGGACGTCTCTGGGACGCCTCTCCTGGCTGCCTGGAGTGCTGGGGCGGGTTGAGGCGGTTGAAGGCCACAGCAGAGCCGTGCTGCAACTGCCCGGCCTCCAGGACGCGCCCATCCGGCAGCTCAAGATCACCGGCGGCATTGATCAGCAGCCAATCTCTGCAGCATTCTTCCCAACCACGCTGCAAGAACTTCATTTTCTTGAAGGTTCTCCACATTGGGCTAGCGAGAGGGAGCAGAACAGATTTTTGCCGGCCGCAGGCCGCCTGCCGCGGAGGGCAGGGCAGTCAGAGCTCCGGAGGCCTGAGAAGCTCTGGCGCCCTGCCTGAAGCAGCGGGTGGCCAAGGCCAGCTTAAGCAGTTACCCCATTTTTGCTTGACAGTTGCATTTTGTTTTTGGCGCGCAGTTCAGAGGCTCTTTCCATGCGCGCCCAAAAACAAAATGCAGATGACGCAGCAGATTCCAGTAGTAGAAGTTTTATTTCTTTGACTTTTGACTCGGGGCATTTTCAATTTTGGGAGAAAAGAGACTTATTTTTGGCTTGCCGATGGTACCAGATATTTCTTCTACTTTTAGTATTTAAATACACAAAAATAAAAATAAATGCTTATTAAGGATTCGAACCTGCCAGTTTCGCCCAGATGTCCAATCACTTAAACCACTACACCACTGGTGCATATGTCAAATTTGCTTAACTTCAGATTTATCAATAATAATATACATGATGAGGCCCAAGGACCCGGGGAGGGGGGGGGGGAGAAATGAATACCTACTATCGTCCATTGAATAGATGCGGAGGAGAAGGAGGAGAAAGAGAAGGAGTTCGGACAAATGGTTTTGAGCAATTTTCTATTGATTGCTGCAATATTTTGGCGATTTCTCGCGAGTTTAGGACAATTCGATGATGCTCTTTCTAATGCAAAAAGAATCAGAACGATTGGATTCTTCTGTGAGGAGCAGGAGCCTTATCAATTTTAAGATCTAGCAATACCCCGAAAACGTACACCTGGGTCGAAAAGAGGGGCTGGGCGCTGACACTTCGATGACGCTCGCTCGCGCCAGCCCAATATGTGTCTTTTTGGGGCCCGTACTCCGCGGTTTTTCAACGAAATTGGCTGATTTTTTGCATGAAGGTCCGCCTGGGTGGTATCTCCAGGCCATTTTTTGGGCTTAGCGTAATTTTGCGTTTTTCGCCCAAACCCAAACTGTTGATGTTTCAAAGTACCAAAAATCATAAATCGCTGGTTTTTCAATGGAATCAGCTAATTTTTTGCAGGTACGTCCATCAAGGTGTTTTCTTGAAGCTGGCAATAGGGATTTCCGAAATATTTGTTATTTCTCAATTTATGGCCAAAAACCTAAAATCTTGATGTTTCAAAAATTTGAACATCCATAAATTTCTGGTTTTTCAATAAACTCAGCTTAATTTTGGCAGATACGTTTGGTGCGGCGATATCTTACAGCAGTTAAAATGAATTATTGCTTAGCTTATTACTTGAAACAAAGGCCACGCATCTTGGCAACAGCCGATAATAGCTTGTTTGTTCATCTTCCTACGATCATATCCATTCAGTTCAGTTAGTAGAACCCATTTTATAATAATTTTTTTATCTTTTTTTGCCAAAAGGTAAGGTTGCCAATAATTAGCCCAAAAATGAGTGAAAATATTTTTAAAATTTACTTTTTAGGTGGTAGCTTTTAGAAAATGCTTTCACCTTTGATTTGGCAGAAAACTTAGTTTTTAGATGAACATTTTGGTAGCGACTGGGAGGAGCAAGTCTTCCTTCCGGCGCTACTGCAGCGCTGCCCAAGGCTGGAGAATTGGGCTTCGATAGAGTATTGCTGGAGCAACGTCTTGGAAGCCGCCCTGCTCTTCTGTCTGGAGGCCGGACGCAGCTTCATCTGGGAGGCCATGTGTCTGGTAACAGACGAGGAACAGCCGAAGAGCAGAGAGGAGGAGGAAGCTCAGCTCCATCACTGGTTTTCCAACCTCCACCGCCGTCAGCCCAGCCTTCGACTCACACGCCAGGCCTGGGAAGAAGAGTACACTGACTGGTCTGGGGAGTTCAAATACTTGAAGTATCGTCTTGTTTTCACCGCTGCCGCCATTCCCCAGTTCACTTTTACCCTCCGCTACTCTGGGCTGTTGTACCCCAACCATCCTTCTAACTGATTCAGCATCTTCATTTCGTTTCTTTTCTTGATTATTGTCCATGCACGCTTTCAAGATTAAAAAGCAATAAGGAGAATAGTCAGGTAGACTAGCAGAGTCAGTAGCAAACATGAACAGAGAATAAAAAGAAATCGGGCCAGCTGGGTTGCGCTTGGAATCAATCAGCTGCATAGATTTGACAGGATAACTTAAAGGAGTCAAGGATGCAAATGTTTTTGCGCCATGAAAACATTTTAATTTCTGCTGATGTTGCACCATGGCATAAGAACAATGCTAACTGAGCCCAATTGTTATTGCTACTGGAGATAGAATAGCAAAATTGATTGTCCTTACTCGACCCTCAATATTGCAGAACTTTGAGACTGAAAGGCGAAGGCTGGGTTTTACTGCAAAAGCAAACGCTTTTAGCGTTAGTTAATTTAGCGCTCGTTTTACTACTGGCTTTATTCTCCTTTGCGAAATACTCACGGAACGCCAGTCGATTGGATGCGTTTTATTCTGCAAAACTGCGCCCAAAAAGCGTCCCACTGGTTTAATTTGTAGCTTCGCCTGAGTAATTTAGTTTCATTTGTGTTCGCCTTTTGCTTAAAATCAGATAAAAACGGTTTATTTTCTATAATTCATACTTCACTTTACCAATACGCTGCAGGCAACGAAATAATCGATTCATAAGGCCAAGGGCCCACTAGAGCAGAACAAGGTAAAAACTATGAATGCTTTTCGTAAAAAAACTTTCAAACAGCTTCAATATTTGTGCTGGCGCAGTCAAGATTTGAGAAATCCTATGAGCCCAATCACTTGATTGCTAGAGAGATTTGCAATTTTCTTCCTTGAGAAGTTTAATGTATTTCCTGAACTTTCAGATGCCGAGAATGAAAGCTGAAAAGGGGAAGCCAGTGACAATTAGACTCATTTCTGAAACATTGCCAGATTTCTCGACTAAAATTACGTTACGTTCAGTATTAGACAGCAATTACCGCCCATCATTCATGCTGCACTACCATGCTAGGCTACACCCATATAATGTTAGGCTACACCCAATTCAGGAAATTGAGCGCTGGAGTTTTTTGATGACAGACGAATGGGAGGGGCTCATAACAGCAAATGCAAACCAAACGCAAATCTCCACAAGAAGTAGACACGGAACAAGGACTAAACAAAGATTAAGACAGGTATCACTAGCACTCAGCACCTCTTCCATTCAGCATTCAGGACAGCGTGTCGCCCCAGCATCTTTCACCTTGCCAATTGCTGCTAATCGTTCACGGTTGAGTCCAGTTTTAAGGCTTTGCAAGTGATTGCTTTGCTTTAGCCCTGCTAAAGTATAACCTTTACTTTGCTATAGTTTCTAGTTAAACCTAAGCTAAGCCTAATCTTAAGACTAAACCTAAACCTCACCTAGCCCATGCCCAGAATATATGTGTCAGTAGTAAGAAATAGCCCCCAATTGTTCAGCTCGTTAAACCTAATGCCCAAAGCCCTGCTCCTAGATAACCAACCATCGAAACGACGGCGTTTGGGCTCCAGCGCTTGGAGGTTAGCTCCGGTGTGTTTCTTGGCGTCGTTTTGGAGCTTGCTCTTCTTTTTCCGACCTGTCAATAGAGTTTAGCTGCAGTAAAAGAATTTATATTGTGCTTTTAGGCTCAGGCGGTGTTTTTGAAGCTTGCTGGCTGACTGTTTGGCTGCCAGCGCTTGGAGATTGGCTTCCATGAGTTTCTTGGCATCGCTCTGGAGCTTTCGCTTCTTTTCCCGACCTGTCAATGTAGCTTGACTGCAGTGAAAGAATTTTGGATGTGTTTGTAGATTCACGGCTAAGCTGCTTCCCATCTGGCTGTTTGGCTTTCTGACGAGGCTTCCTCCGGCCCTTCCCCTGAGCTTTTGTCGGGGCTTTGCTGGTGAAGCTTTCTGCAACATTCCAAACCATGAGCAGACAAAACACTTAAGCATTGGATTGAATTAGGAAATTTTGGAAAACTGAAGACTGAGTGAGCAGCATCGTGCTCGTCTATCTTCTCCACTGCCGCCTCCCAGTCTAAAAACATTGACGGCTGGCTGACTCCCACAATCCCCCCCATCCCCCCCCCCCCCCAACGGACTTGCCCCCCCCAAGCTTTTGCCCCCACCCCCACCAGTGTCGTGTCCCCCCCTCGTACTAATCCCCCCCCCCCCCCCCCCCCCCCCCCACTGACGAGTCCCCCCAAGACATACATAAGGTGATAAGGTACTGTGATTAACCAAAAAGTACTTTTTTTCTTTTCCAATCGTCCCACCCCAAACGATTTTTTTTCCAATTGTCCCCCCCCCCCCCCCCAAATGAAATCTTTTACAATTGCCCCCCCCCCAAATAGTACTAGTATAACATGGGGTTCATTTGCACAAAGTGGCTGAACCCATGAGGTGAACTGCCGCCCTTTATAATCTCCAATAGGTCCATTAGTCAAAAATGCACCATTTTTAGTTAATTAAATAAGGCTACCCAGTCAGCTGATGTTTTATGAAAAATGGGGTCTGGGACTTAGGGGTTTTTTGGGGCGAATCCTAGTACTGCCCCCAGGCCAAGTCCTGGGCGGCAGTTCAAAAATAGCATAAGTTGGGTTCTACTGAACCTTTTTGCATGTTTTAAACGCCATTTAAAAGGGAATTTTATGGCCGAAATGATAGTGCATAGTATAGGGCTCAGTTCAAAATACCAGAGACCTAAATTTGAGGTCAAAATGGCTGAAATTCAAAAAAAACGCAATTGTCACAGTTCCAATAATTTCCGCCAAGGTCCCAAAACATATGTTGGAGCGGCCAACATGCCTGACATTTCCTGAAAAAATGAGCCAATTTGGTTGAGAAACCGCAGAGGAATCTTTGCTCACATATATATATAGACTCACACCCCTTTTTGGGGTGAATCCTTAGTACTGCCCCCAGGCCAAGTCCTGGGCGGCAGTTCAAAAATAGCATAAGTTGGGTTCTACTGAACCTTTTTGCATGTTTTAAACGCCATTTAAAAGGGAATTTTATGGCCGAAATGATAGTGCATAGTATAGGGCTCAGTTCAAAATACCAGAGACCTAAATTTGAGGTCAAAATGGCTGAAATTCAAAAAAAACGCAATTGTCACAGTTCCAATAATTTTCGCCAAGGTCCCAAAACATATGTTGGAGCGGCCAACATGCCTGACATTTCCTGAAAAAATGAGCCAATTTGGTTGAGAAACCGCAGAGGAATCTTTGCTCACATATATATATAGACTCACACCCCTTTTTGGGGCGAATCCTTAGTACTGCCCCCAGGCCAAGTCCTGGGCGGCAGTTCAAAAACATAGCTAACACATACTATGCTTACCGATTTGAGCATTTGAACATGGTTAGAAGATTTGGTGGGAGGGGCAACGATTTGGGGGGAGGGGCAACGATTTGGGGGGGCAATGCCATGAGGGGGGGGGCAGGCTCGTTGGGGGGAGGGGGGGCGGGGGGACCTCCCCCCCCCGTGGGGGGTGGGGCAAACCCCGTGGGGGGATTGTGGGAGTCAGCCACATTGACTTACTAACGATTACATGTGTGATGCTCAAACAGGAAAAATATATTCATAATTTTTTTTTCAAAAATTCATAAAAAACTTAAGACAACTATATAGCCTTTCATGGAGCCGCCAGAGAGAAGAATATGGGGGCAGCACACGTTCCGTTCGTCAAAGACCACCTCTGATAAAGCGCAGCATAGATTATTAGTCGAAATCGAAAAAGAGCAAGAACCATTGAAGACGGGATGGTGACGCAGGTGATGCAGGGCGTTATTGGGCAGAACTCTGGACCGTGCATACTCCTCACCTAAATCAGTTTGTTGTTCTAAACAGCTCAAAACATCGATTGAGCTAGCCAAATAGCAGTCGTGCATAGTGGGTAGACTTGCGGTTTGGACAGGATTCTTGAATGAAGAGCGTTTTCAGGGCGTTCAGCTGATGATCTCGCCAGGGATATCTTTGAAATATTGACCAGTTGTCTGAATAGCTTATTTTGGCTCTTTAAAAGGCTTACACATAGTTTTTTAAAACAAAGATGCAGTTCATGATAGAAATTAAAACGATTCAAATGAAACGATTCGTTTACAAAAGTTTTAGTGCAATTTGAAAAGATAACATTTTTCCCGTACAAGCGGACTGGAGGAAGGCGATGAGTAGACGAGAGCGCTCCGCTCCCATCCGCTCCAAGGACTCCAGCCCCAGCCAGCATTCCATCTGCTGTCTCTGCTTTTGGAGCTCCTGCATTTTGCGTCTATGAATAAATAAATATTCTTATAAATAAATATTCTTATAAATAAATATTCTTATAAATAAATATTCTTTTAAATAAATATTCTTATAAATCTTAAAATTTTTTGAGTTTTTGAACAAACTTTTTTGAATTTTGATAGCTTATTTAGTGTGAAGTATTTCTTGTGGCTCTGGCAAACCTGGCGTAATTGTGTGAGGCCCAGGTGGGCAAGGCTGCATTGAAAGCCAAGAGTATGCGCCATCGCCAGCAGTTCCGCGTAGAGCTCAGGTCGGCTGTTCATCCAGTACCTGGCGGCAAAATTTGCATCAACCAAAATTTCTTCGCTAAAATTCCTTCCAGCAATACTGAACAATACTTTTGATGTCATTAAAATGCGGTAGTTTGATAAACACAATAAAGTAGGATAAAAAGTGAAGGTTCTCCGATTGGAATGTAGTTAAGCCAACATACAGGGTAATTTTGTTCCCATCTCTGTGCCAACAGTCGTTTCCTGAGAAAACGGTAAGGTTAACCTTCACCTTCTTTTGACAGAATAATAATTTAATTTGCCCATTTTTTTGCTCGATATAGGACGAGAAGCCCCTTCTTATCTTTCAAAATAACTGAGCCCTTGAAAAAAGTTAACCAAATCCTTTTTCGGGAAACGACTGGTTTTGCAGACATAAACTCACTAAAGCAAGTTGATCTGGATGGTGGCAGTAAATGGCGGAAAATCGAAGAAACATTTGTCTTAAAAAGTGAAATACCCCTCATAGAGCGCATTTCGAGCCTATTCGATGTCAAAAATACAAAAGTTCAAAGTAAGCGAGAAATTGTAAGCAATGGATATGGAAGCAATTTTCCTTGATTGCTAAAAGAAAGTGAGGGAATGAACCCTAGAGCAGTGTAGACAGGGGCCGCCTTGAAATGCTCATTGAGTACAGCGCCTTTTCCCATCAGGATCTGACCTGCAATTGGCCACTCCCTTCCAGTGCGCAGCGTGCTCAAATATTAGCCGGTACGCGTAGTTTTCTTGACGTTAGAAATGCTCAGGGAGGCTGGAGGCGAGGCTGGGAGCAGAGAGTGTTTGGCCAAAAGCGCCTTCATGCCTGACAGCGGCAGCTGCCGCTCCAGGTAAATCCTATTTTCAACCCATTTTATTTTTTTATAAAGCAGAAATCTAATTATTTTAACCATTTATTCAATTTTTACCGAATTACTTATTATTTTAACAATTATTTTTAAATTTTAATTGTAACAGGTATTAGGTTACCTAGAAATGCCCAATTTATCGTTGCAAGATTCAAACTCTAGCTAATCTGACAAAGACCCTTTTAAAAGTGCAACAAACCTGGCGAAAGCAAATTTTGACAAATACATATTGCTTAAAGTCACATTTTTCGGTAATAGTTTCAAACTCTATGCCTGTTTTAATTTTCCATCAATGACAGACATAGTGTCAGAAAACTGGTGAAAGCTGCTTCAACTTAGCTTAGTTGTGACAAAATATTGCAAAAACGGAATGAAGGAAAACCGAAGAGGGATGATGGTCTGAGCCCGGAGGATGGCGGAGGTGTCCTGCAGAATCTTCTCTTGAGGCCAGTACTTCTGAGCCGTACTTGCCAGGATCTTCTCGTAGGCCTCTGAAAATATATTTGGAGCAAAAGTTTTTAAAAGATGTTTTCAATGACAGTTGTAATACAAAGTCTTTTCAAAATTAGTTTATCAAAATTACTGCTTCTCCTTTTCAAATACAAATTGTTGAAGTTAACGATTAGGATATCCAATATCTAGCAGAATCAGCAGTTTTGGCCAATGGGACCTGCGGTGAGGCCTAGCGGGAAAACGTAGAGAGGAATTTCCGGCGCTGGCTGTGTCTGCACCGTCAGTTCCTCCTCGATCGGCTCCTGCTTCACGATTATTCCAGCCTCCTCCTCTAGTTTGAAGCCTGTAAACCTGCTTCTTGATTCAAATGCTCGTTTTTCCTATTCAAGAGAACAATTTCATTTAATACAAAATGATAGCTTTTGGAAGTCCAAATATATTCTGCACATGGATCTTCAACGCATGTTTGAATGGAAGTGCAGTGTCCTTCATTCAATAACCTAATAACCTAAATTTGCTATGGTCTAAATTGTAAAGTGTGAACTGGGTGCCAATAAGTCCATTGTTGCTCCTTTTTATGACTAACTCACCAGAATCGAAGTGTTGGGGTCCGGCATACTCCAGCAGCTTCATCTCATCTCGCGGAAGGCTCAATTCTTCCTCCTCCACTGCCTCCTGCTTCACCTCTGCAAGCCTGCGGCCATCAATCCCCAAATCCTGGATGAACTAAATCTGAACCGGCAGAAACGCCAGCTTGATCCATCATTTGCCCCAAGCGAATGAGACATGCGCTAGGCACAGCGGATTGCGTGTGCCTTGTTTTGCATGCCAGCTCATTTTGGCCTCAGCTGATGGCTGACTGCTGGATTTTGCGACCAAGAACGAATAGAGAGCAATGCTTTAAACTAAGCCATTGTTCTATGAGCAGAGGCAAGTCAATTTTATCATTCCGCTTTTTCTACTTGCAAACAATCGGATTTTGAGTATGGTTTGCTCATGCTCTACCAAAAATTGCAGAAAACGGGCGGTGTTGAAACATAAATATTAAGTAGGGGTGTTAAAATTGGATGGAATTCGGAAAAGTCTCAAAATGCCCTCAAGGATGAATTGGATTTACAGGCGACGAAGGGTATCGAATGTCAGTCGGAGAGCCTTCTGAGCCTGCTGGAGCTGCGAATCATGGATCTCCTAAGCATCCAGGATTGGGCCAAACTTCAACACACCTGCCGCAGTCTGCGCACCGCTGTCCATCGTCATGCTCGGCCCACCTTCCTCCAGCTTTCCAACAGATTCAACATCCACCCAGGCCAAGGCCACCATTTCCTCACTCTTGAACGATTCCCAAACCAAGGCCGCGGTTTTGTGGTAGACCTACGCCTTGCATTTGGGGCTAATCAAGACCCTCTTTTGCTATTGCAGATGAGAGCGTCGGGTGAAGAAGGTGCCATCCGCAACCTACTGGAGGCTGCCTGGAGCCGGTGGAACCTGAGCCAGCTGACGGAGCTTCGGCTGATCATCACCTGGCCCTACGGAAAGAGCAGCTCTCCCAGTCACCAGTGTCGCCTGCAGGAGCTGGATGACCTGGGCCGTTTCAACCTCGCTCACCTGCTTCAACTCCAAGTGGATGTGGAGGACCCAGCCTGCTACGAGCACCTCTCCTGGCTGCCCGGGGTCGGGAAGCGTCTGGAGTCTGTCAGAGGTGGAATGGAAAGCGTCATCCACCTGCCTAGATTCAAGGACTCAGCCATCCGCCAGCTCAAGCTCAGCTACCAAGCCTTCCACTCTCTGCCGCCTCCCCCTGCGCCAGCCTTCCCCACCACTCTGCAGCATCTTCAGCTATTCGACCAGCAGAGTTTACCATTTTTTTCTGAATTAGAATTTATTTTGAACGAAAACTTTGTTCTATGATGTGGCAATTTTTCAATTTTTTTAAACCAATTGGTTAACCCTAAAGGAACCGATTTTTGTTGCTGAACTGGAATTGAAATGATAGTTTGGCAGAATAGGGTAGATTTGTTTGGTTGACAGTAAGCATATAATTTCTTAAAAAACAAATAACCTCATTTTTTCAGTGCTAAATGATTTCAAAATTTTCAAAGGCCTTGTTCCATCCGAAATCAGAAGACAATGCAGATAATGTGGGAGATGAAGGAGATTGGGTCCTGGAGCTGATGAAGCGGTGCCCTGGCCTGGAGGAGTACGGCACCACCAAACGGTGCTACATCCAGGACCTGGAGCCAATCCTGCTGGTCTGCCTAGAGGCGGGACGCGGCTTCTGCTGGGAGTCAAGGGATCTGGTAGTCATGGGGGATGGAATGGAGGAGGAGAGGAAAGAAGGGCTGCTGAGGCGCTGGCTCACCAACTTCTTCCACCGCCTTCCCCTCGTTCGACTCCAACGCCACTTCAGATATCAGCCTCGCCGTCTTCTCCTCATCACTGCTCCCAGCCTTCCCTCCTTCTTTTTATGCACCTACTACCAGAAGCTGTGCTAAACGCCCCAATACTTTGAGAATCGGTATTTTACGCTTCACTGCTCGGAGTATATATATTACCATCTTAATTAGTTTTATGCCATTTTGACTTTTATGCCACCTCATTTTTGCGCGGCCGAAGGCCGCCTGCCGCAGAGGGCAGGGCAGTCAGAGCTCCGGAGGCCGGAGGGCATGGGTGCAGAGGCCCCGGAGCGTAGCCTACCATGCGAAGCATGCTAGGCGAAGCGTAGGGACCGTAGCACCCATGCCCGGAGGCCGGAGGAGCTCTGGCGCCCTGCCCGAAGCGGCGGGCGGCCAAGGCCAGCTTAAGCAGTTACCCCATTTTTGCGTCCGTCTTTCCGCATATATCTATATCTTATTATATACGGGTGATGCTATTTTCGGGATGGCCTTGGCGCCGTATGGTTTCTAATCAAATCGTGGCACATGATAGCTTTTTGGATAGATCTCAGTGAGTTCTTTAACATATGTAGGGAAGTCCTCGCCATTTTTCCATTGAAAAAAATTGTGATTGAAAACGTTCTCAATTTTGGTCATTTTTTACTTTGAAACTTGCTTGCTCATCCAATTTTTGACTTTTCTTGTCGGACTTTTTTTTCAATTCAAGGCAAAACAATTCTGTTTAAGACCATTAATTTACTTTTTCACCTTTTGGGAATTAAAACATTGAAAAATGCCAATGAGTAAAGTCAATTTTCGCGATTTTGGCCCTACTCAGTCAGCTGATGTTTCAAGATATTCATTAGTAGGGATATGTAGATGTCCAATGTTAGAGGATGGTGTGACTGTTTGCGATGCTTACAATCTATGATCTTTATATTTTTCTTTTTTGATCAGTGAAGGCTTGACAACTGGTGTAACTTACTGGAAATGCTGATCTTTACTGAGATGTAAAATTAAATTCTTTTCAGCAATAATTCTTGATCAACAGAGATCAGTTATGGGATTTAAAAGAAGATACTAAAAACAGGATTTCACATGCTGTGACGGATTAAAAAGTGTGGCCGCGCGAAGCGCGGCCACTGACCCATATTGCTAGTATATATATATATGTGTGTGTCCCAGGCCCGTACTCCTCGGTTTCTCAACGAAATTGGCTGATTTTTTGCATGAAGGTCCGTCTAGGCGGTGCCTCGGGACCATTTTTGGCGCTTGGCGTAATTTTTTGAATTTCGCCAAAAACTCAATTTTTCGATGTTTTAAAATACGAAAAATCATAAATCACTGGTTTTTCAATGAAATTTGCTGAATTTTTGCAGGTACGTCCGGCAAAGTAATATCTTGAAGCTGGCAAAAGGAATTTTTGAAATATTTGTTATTTATCGATTTATTGTCAATAACCCAAAATCTTGATGTTTCGAAAATTTGAACATGCATAAGTCTATGGTTTTTCAATAAAATTAGCTGATTTGTGGAATGTACGTCCGGGATAGTAATATCTTGAAGCTGGTGAGAGAAATATTTGAAATTTTTAGTATTACTCGATTTATGGTAAAAAAACAAAAATCTTGATGTTTCAAAAATTTAAACATGTATAATTCATGGTTTTTCATTGAGATCGGTTGAATTTTGCCATGAATTTTCATCTAGGGGGTGTCTTGAGGTGTGGCCGCGCATCTTGGCAACAGCCGAGAACACCTTGTTATCACATCTTAATGTAGTAGCACTTATTTTGACGCCATAATTTACAAAATCAGCTCACAAAAAAACCCAAAATATACTCATTGCATTTACAACTGCAGCAACGAATAGTTTTGCTTACTAGGGGACCCAATTCCAGTCGTTTATCACACAAGATGGCCAGCTTTTTGCAGTAAGACTGGGTACCTTTGGGTATATGACTATAAGTAGCCGGAAACTGTGACTGAGAGGGAGGGCAGAACTGACAGTCGTGTTCAAGACGATCGTCGGGGGCAGACTCGTTTTGCGGGACTCGTTTTGCGGGACAATGGCGATTTTTGTGAAAAAGAGCTGGCTAAATGGGGCTGGGCAAGGAAAAAATGCCGCAACGAGACAGAGAGCTCAAGAAACAAAGCAGAGCAATCAAACAAGCAAAGCGACCACACCACAGAATGTTCTAATAATTTTTAGTGCTAAAAGCATATAGCTAAAAGCATATGTTAAAAGCGCAACTAACACTAATGATGAAAGCTGTGTAATCGTGCTTAAAACGCCTCTAGTTTATATAAATTTTTTTTTTATAAAATTAAAAAAAAAATTTAAAAAAATTGTAAAAAAATTTTAAAATTAAAAAAAAAATGTAAAATAAACTTTTTTTATAAAAGTGTGCAATTGAATGACGAAAGGCTATCAGCTCTTGGTAGTCTATCACACATTGGTGAAAATTTTTGTTATACATTTTTACAAAAATTTAAAAAAAGATTTTCAAATTAAAAATTGTTATAAAAGCTGTGCAATTGAATGACGAAAGGTTATCATCTCTTAGTAGTCTATCACATCTTAATAAAAAAAAATTTCATAAAATTTAAAAAAAAAATTTTAAAAAAATTTAAAATTTTTTTTTAAATAAAACTTTTTTTAAAGCTGTGCAATTGAATGACGAAAGGCTATCACATCTTGGTAGTCGTATGAACAAAGGCTGATGATGACTGGTAAGAAGCAAAGAGAAAAATGTGTGGATGAGGATGAGGGCATCCAAGACCCTCCGCTGCATTCTTTCAGTCACTGTTGCTATCAATTCCAATTTGACATTCCTGCGGGTAGTTTTCCATCTGCATCCTTGTACGAAATAGATTTATTTTCATAAATATTATTTCAAGGTGTATTTTTAAAATGTTTGCCCTAGTCCAATAGTTTTGCAATGAATTAACCAAGTCTTGTTTCGTTGCCACAGCTGGGAAAAAAATGGAAATATTGTACCCGATTAAATTTTGTTTGAGATTTGCTGAAGGAAGAGGAGCATGAGTTTGCATGCTCAACCACGCACAATCTCTGCTTGGACTGGAGGTTGGTGGTTGAGCGCCGCCAGGAAGGGAAACAGCAGATACTCGTCTTCACCCTCTCTCTCAAACGGAACCCATTTCTCATTAAGGTTCTCCTACCGCTGTAACTTCTTCCTAAATAAGACTAATTTAACTGACGCATACCTTCTAAACATGTCTGAGGAAATCTTAATGATTTTTAAATATTTTGGTTAGATATTGTTAACTTTTATAATTTTCATTAACGTTGCCAATCAACGATATTTTGCCAATCTAGCTGTTTCTAAGGTTTCAATTCAAGAGTGAGCAAAATCAAAGATTTTCAGTCTTTGGTTCGAAAGTTTATGCAGTTCCAGTTGTATATTATAAGTTTCGTTACCAATGACAGAAACCAATCGTCTTGAACCTTTCAAACCTTTGATTCTTGACATAATGGTACTAAATACATCGTCAAAGAACAAAAAAGTTCTACCGAATTTTGAGACATGGATGGGAAGCTGCGTTTACCATATATCCAGTGTGAATGGAGCAAAGGTGGAAACAAGCAATTCAAAGCGAGAGCCTCTGCTTCAAATAGACAAGGAGTGCTATGTCGTCAAACAGAAAGACTACTGGCCGAAACAACGCCTTCACTGCCGCCTCACACAAACACTGCAGCAAGATTGGACCCTTCAACTTTTCCCGCCTCTGGTACCCACCACATTTTCATTGGAATAATCAATCCCCCTCCTTCACTCGGAAAAATTTAAAATCGATGAACTTATCCCAAACAAGATTTAAAAATGATCAGGAACCTCGATTGTGGCATGGTGAGCCATGGGAGAAGGAAGCGAAGGAGCTGAACTTGCTCTGCTCTGGGGGCAAGAGCATCAAGGTCAATGGAGACCTCCTCAAAAGCTGCTCGGGATTCTTCAAAGGCGCTTTGCGATCAGGAGGGCCAAATTGCCAAGTAAGCACAAATTTGAATTTGGTTCTAAATCACATGTTTATTTCTTATTTTTCTCGCTTTCTACAGTGTTTAAGATTTGATGACTAAATTTTAGGAGTGCGTGAGGTTTCTGGACGAGGATGAGAAGACGGGCGTGGAGTTTGATGCTGATATTCTGGCGTACGTCATGGACGCCATTCATGCTGGAAAACTGCCAGATCGCCGTCTTCCCATTGACACTAGATTGGAAATGGTACACATTTAATTTCAGAATTGACTCTGAATGAACATGGTTTTAGGCGGAGATGCTCTATCTCATCAAGTCGCTGCTGCTTGATCAAAATCTCGAGAATTGGCTTCTAGCCTCCCTGCAGGTCAAGGTTAATTCTTAGCAGCATTTTTGCTTTTCCAAAACATTGTTGGTTAGTTACTTTTTAATGGAGATCATAAAAACTAGCTTGGCCTCATTTGAGCAAGAAATATTCTCTATCAAATCAAAATTGCGCATCGTTTTAAATTGCAACATAAACCAATGCAGGTTGTGCTGCCAATGCTGCATGAAAAAGCGTCTTCAAACGACTACTTTCGCCAATTGAGAAAGCTCTACACTCTTCCCCTCTTCAACTACGAAGCCATCATAGATGCTAAGCTCAACCGCAATCACAGCCAAATCCTTCGTCCTATGCCTCTCCTCGATGCCTAGTCCATTTATTCTTCAGACACCTACCCAGCATTAATCCGAATTTGATACCTCATATTTCGATCATATTCTTTCAGTGTCAATGACACGATAAACATGGTGCTATCACATATTGCACTGCTTCATTTTAGCCTTTTTTCTTATATCGCGTGCTTTTTAATTTTATTCCCTTTGATTTGTCATTTTTTGCAAAAAATATGAAGAGTTTGAAATCTAAAACATTAAAACGGCTAAAAATCCAAACCTGCACTTCGGATGAACGCTCGATTCTATAAGACATAATTTAAAACAAAAATGATCAGAAATGTCAATTCTAAAAAAGATTGGGATTTCCTAAGGTATTGTAAATTTTTCTAGAAGAATCAACGAGAATTTTTTACAGATGACAGAGCTGAAGGCAGTTCAGTTGAAAGGCACAAGGAAACCGCTGGGTTCCTCAATGATGAGAGTAGCTCCAGCTCTAAGTCTTGGCTTCCCGGCCTGCTGTTTCCATACTGGCTGGGTAAAGAAATTGGGGCCGTGCGAGTGGAGCAGAAGCACAGTCCCCTCTTAGCTAAGAACAAACCCTATTACGGATTTTGAAAATCCAACGATTTCTACTTTCTGGGGCATTTTTTAATTTGTGCCACTTTTTTCAGTAACCAGTAGAAAACAGGTTTGACAAGGAAACTTAAACGCAGCATGTACCTGAAGAAACATTATCATCTAAGAATCATTAAAAAAGCAATGCGTCAATCTTGCTGTCGGCAAGGCGTCAGAACTAGATTGTATCATAAGCCGTAGCTTCAAAAGGAAGAGTAAGGGTCATCATCCGCCTGCACAATTGTCTTCAAGAAGCCTGAAAATTACTGGCTGAAGCATCAGTTTGCGCAATGTCAATGGTCAGAATTACTGCTGAAACATCAGTCTGCGCACTGGCTGATTCTGTCTTTTTTTAATTACTGACATGTGCTGTGAATCTATTGGGATCAATTTATGCCACACTATCGGACCCAAGGGCCATCCTTGATTTCTAATGCAAGTTTTGAATACTCGTATCTTTTTCTTATCTCTGAGAGAACAAACGCTCCAATTCCAGTGGGCACAGACAGAGCAGCAATTGCCTACCACTTCGCACCTAACGTTGCCATTGGAGGGAGCAAGTGTTTGAAGACAAGCGCTGGGGCACTGGACTGGGGCCTGATGATACGTCGTCGAACAGCTTCAGGAAATAGTTAAGCCTCTCCTTACCTGCTCCAGAAGCAGCTCATTAGATAAGGGTGAGAGGGGCCTTGGGGGCCAGTACTCGGGGGAGGACTCCTTGTTGGGGTCTGGGGATCCGATGTTTTAGGCGGCATCGGATTGGTTGAAAGTGGGCCGGTGTTGTTGCCGAAGCTGCTGTTGTTGAAGACGGAGTCGTCCAGGTTCTCCTTGTCCTACTGATCGTCCGCGAAGACGGAGCTGGCGTGATGCTGAGCGGGGAGCAGGCTTTGGAGGGCTTGAGAAGTGGCGGGGCGTCCTCCTCCGGATCCAGCTCCTTATTCGGGGACTGGGCCGGAGGTGGGGACCCGGCGGCGTCGTCGGTGAGCTCCTTCTTGTGCGGCAAAGACCACGTGAAGCAGAGGTCGAATTCAAGGTTGCAGGAGAAGAACCACTTTAACACGCTTATTGCAGGCTTCTCAGGCATCTAAAGACACGACAGAGGCCCTTACACACCTCCACAACCCTTCAGAAACAGTCAGAATGCCTCAGAAACAGATTCTCTTCTATTTTGGATTGTTTTATTCCCACGACAACTTTTTAATTCTTTGATTGAAAGACGCGGAACTAGTACCCAGTGTTATTTTTTTTGGTGTCTTATTTGCCATTAAAGGCATCGTTGAATACTGACTGGTTAGGCGCCGCTGGACTCGTTGCGTGTTTGGGCAAATGACGACAAATCCCACCAAGGAAGGTTTATGATTTAGAGCTTTTCTTCTGCTGTATGAAAAAGCCAACAATCAGTGTTCCTTTTAGGCATGCTGCTGAAGAGTTCTACTCAGTGAAATTGATACATTGATTGAAATCGCAAATTTCATTCTTTCCTAGCTAGCGGATCTGAGCTCGTATTCGTATTTGAACTCGTTTTGCGGTGGTGAGAACGTGATTCTCTAACTTTGTTCTCAATTCTGTGAAGAGGTTTAACCGAGCTATATGTTATAAGATATGAGGCTTCAGCTGAGATAAAACTTTTGCACTAAAAAACTTATTGTTCTTCAGGACAGCGATATTGATCATTTCATTTTATGACTTACTTGCCATATTCATTAGACAGGTATCTACCAAAAAAATTATGGGTTGTTGCTTACATTTATGGAAATTGGTCCAGTCTTTTTTTGACCATTTTGGTTTCCAATGAGACAAAATCATAAAAACGTGAAATTTGAAAATATGTCAAAATTGGGCTTAAAATGAATTTTAAGGTAGGAGGGTCAGTAGCTAGCATAGTAGCAGAGGCAGAATGAGAAAAGTGGAATGGTGGGAGCGCTGAAGCACAGGTGATGGGTTGGACCTTCATGTTCTTCACAAATTTTGAGCTGGGCTCGAAGGTGGGGGTTTTGCTGGAGAAGTTGGGCGAGCCGGCTGTCCAGCTCCTCCTTCGTCACAGCCGCCTCGTCCATCTTCACCAGATCTCCAGCTTGCCAGAAGAAGCAGCGTCCAGCCTCCAGACAGGCCAGCAGGACTGGCTCCACGTTGTTCATGTAGCAGGAATCCTCGGTGCTGTACTCCTTCAGGCCAGGGCACCGCTGCAGCAGCTCCAGGAGGAAGTTGCTTTCCGTTCCTTCCACCAGATCATCGAAAAATCCTATTAAACATTTATCGGTCAGTGAAACTAAAAATAACTAAAAACTAAAATTTAAAATTAGTTTTCTGACCAATTGCTGTAAATGTCAACAACCTGACAAATTTATTTTAATAGGAAGTTTTCTGGTCCTTTGCAAAATTATATTCCATAGTTGTCCTGTGCAAACTTAGATTTCCTAATCCTTATGTTAAAAAAATTGCCAGCACCCGAAAAAATCGAGTAAGGAGATCCTAGTGGTATTCAACAAAGAGTCAACCGTCATAGAGCTCAAGGTGTTGCAGAGAAGTGGGGAAGGATGCTGTGGAATGAGGCATAGGAAGTTTGCCGTCGATGAGCTTGAGTTGGCAGATGGCTGCGTTCTGGAGGCCAGGCAGCTGGAGCACGCTTCTCATGATGCCTCCCACCGTCTCCACCCGCCCCACGACTCCAGGGAGCCAGGAGAGGTGCTGGTAGCAGGCCGTGTCTTCGATGAACACCCAGAGTTCGCGCAGGTGATGGAGGCTAAAGGAGCCCAGCTCCTCCAGCTCCATGTTGCCAGCCGAGCCTGCCCAGAGCTCCAGCTTTCTCAGCTGGCTCAGGTTCCAGCGGCTCCTCGCTGCCTCTAGCAGATCACGGATGCCGCCTTCTTTCTCAGCTGCTTTCATCTGCAACAGGAGAAGGCAACTTGCCTCTGCTAGCTCAAGGCAAATATCAACTTGGAAGCTTGGTGAGTTTGTGTCTGTGTAGTCCTCGAGACTGAGATCGCGATGCTGAATGCGCAGCTCCAGGGTGGCTGGCCGGGCATGGTGGTGTACGGCGGCGCGAAGAGTGCGGCAGGTGTGCTGAAAGTTGGCCCAGTCCTCGATGTTGAGCAGGTTGATGATGCGCTTGGCCAGCTGTGGCCGCCGCAGCAGACTCAGAAAGTCCTCCGTCTGCCTTCCCAATCCACTTTTCTCCTGTCAATGAAGTTTTTAAATCTTAGGTAGAGGTTTCATTTCGTCCAATCTTTGCAATTTGCTAAAAGTTAAGTGGCATTATCAGCAGGAAGCAAACCGGTATCTGGTCGGTTGTGGCAAGCACTTTGCCTCGGCTGAGCTTAGGTGCTGGTGAGTTGTCCGAGGGAGGCGCTGAAGTTGGACCCTGAAGGTTGTGGGCGCTATGGACGCGCTTATGGCAGATGAACTTAGAGCCTGTCTGTGCCATCAATTGTGCTGAAACTGCTACTGTCGACTCTGGGCCATCTGCAACTTTTCCTTTCACGAAAGTTTTCATTGGTTTTTGCATTTTCGAGAGGTTTAAAGCTGAGTGCCAAACAATGTTGACCCCTTTTCTAATTTATTTCAAAATGAGACATGGCTTTATGATTTGGCTATCGTGTTAATCTTTTTGAGCAGTAGAATCATATCCTAGCAGGTCATGAAACTAAAACTACATGTTATACACAAAATGTAAATGCTATGTTATGTACCAGCAAAAATGTGGGCAATGGAAAATCTGGCACTTTAAAATTCGGAAATTTGCAAAACTCGAATTTTCCATTTTAAGCATTATTGTGGCTGGTAAGTGGTCAGAATTAAAGCTGTTTTGAAAAAATAACTTTATGAGACTCGACCTTCTCACGTTGGAGTTGGAGCCTCACGTGTTTTCACCTATATTAAACAATCATAAACCAATCCATTGCTGGCTCAAAACTTAATTGTTTCGTTCCAGGTTTCGGAATCAAAAAATTCAGTTTATGACCAATTTTTGAATTAACCAATGAGGCTGAGGTCTAGGCAAAGTTTTAATACCAGAACTGCCGTGCGTGTGAAAGGCGTCGTCGGGGCTTTTGCCCATCTCGATACAGTCAGCAATGAGCTTGTTCAGCAGCTGCCGAACATACCAACGCTCCTTCTCCACTATCTGCAGCCATTTTATAGTCAATTCTCATGTTTCAATTAAATCGTTTGCGATTTTGGGCAAATGCCAATGGTACACTTTATCTGCCTAACACCATTTTTCAGCAAACTGCCTACTCAAGATGCCTAATTTATGTGAATGCTAACATTGGCGATGGGCAGATGTCCACTGCGACTGAGATGGGCGATCATCTCCGCACGACTTTCACTTTTGGCCTCGCACTGGCTGCACTTGAACTGCGTCAACCTCACCTAGAAATGGTTAATCAATTAATGCTCTTTTTGGATCACCTTTTTGCCAGATCCAGACTTCGCTACCTGGCTCAGTCGAACGATTGGTCTGCCAAGTGAGGACCTAGTTGGTCTTAGGAAAACTGAAAATACAAATAAGATATCAAGGGAACCTTGAGGTGCTGGCCAAGGAGATGAGACTCGAGCTTGTCCAAGTCCAACTCCATGGCGCAGATGAGACAGACGACCATGGCTAGCTGCAATCAAATTTAGACGAAAATTCGGACTAATGGCAGCTGTCTTGAAACACGCACTTTTAGCACCCAGCAGATATACTGTTCAAGGCACTATTTAGAATAAACTGGGAAATCAACATTGGGCGAGCTGACTGTTCCTAGACTGCGTTGGCCTCATCTATGGCTTGTTGTGCATTCCGCTGCAGCCAAACTGCCACGCGCAACCTAGTGAAGGCTGTTCTGAGAAACCGAAAGACGACTGGGATAGAGTAGTATGGTGAGGAAGCGGAAGCAGAGCAACTGAATCAACTAGAATGTCGGCAGCCATTCTTGGAGCTATCCTGCCGCCATGTTTGCAAACGGGTAGTAACAGTACTGGGCCGGTAGGGCCGGTAGGAACAATACTTCGTCTGTCATTATCGAAATGCAGCCCTTGCTGAATATGGCTTTAGAAGCGGTAGATCAGTCAGACCATACCACCGTAGACACAATTTTGAGGGTACAATCCGGCGTTGAAGTCAGTCTTGTCTCTTTTGAAAGAGTGCTCCATGCACCAGACTGTCCAACCACAGCCTTTGTCTGACCAGTTGATACCGGAATAATCGATTTGAAACTGCTTTGTAATCACAATTGGGGCACTGTTTGACTTTTGCCCTATTGGCTGTCCGTGAGGTGCAGCCTCTTTCTCAAAGCAAAGCCCTCGCCCTACTACCTCCTTCAATAGCATTCCTTTCGCTGTATTCAGCATCTATGACCTTCATTTGTTAGGCCGATCAAGACGGTCATATACTAGCGCTGCTAACACAATATTGGCAGCCATCGCAAGTTCCTTGTTCTTGTTCATCGTTTGTCAGTAGGCTATTTCTACTCCTACTCTCTTCCCCCAACTTTGTTTGGATGAATAAATAAACAGACTACGTTTCCACTTCGCAGCTTCACTTATTGGTGTGTGTCCAGCTCTCTTCAAAACCATGCACTCTTCTGCATAAAATGCTTTAGAAGGACAAGAAGAGCTAACACAGTGAAAATTCAAATTTCTGTTCCCTGCCAGTTCCTCCTGTATTTCCTACCATTTCAAAACTGTGGTTACTGGTTAACTCTTATTCTTGAGTTTGTGTTTGCGTTTAAAATCAAAAATGACACTGTCGCTCGGATCAAATACAATCGGCGTCTTTAAGAAAATTTTGAGCTTTCTATGCAAGACGTATCCTGAGAAATAACAAAGATGCTGAATTTATGGGTTAAACTCAAAATTTTGGTAGCCCTCAATTAAAAGCTAGTTAATACAGAATAAAAAAGACAAGCAAACAAAAATTTGAAGAAACTTTAAGGATGTTGTGGGGTTATAAATAAAATTTAGATTCTCCATCGTTTTCTGGGTTAGATAGTTAGCTTTAAAGTCCGTGCCCGGTAGCCTTGAAATATTCTCGGAAACCAAAACATTTGAAAAATGTCTAAAGCAGCAAAAACCACCGAAAACGCAACAGGCCAGCAAACTTCGATAAACACATCGACCTTATCACAGAAACTTGCTTTGACTCGTCCCACCCAACAGCCTACAGTGGCTCCTGCTTCACGATTGCCTGCTCCCTGGAAGTACATATCCAAACTAGCCAATAGTTGAAATTGGACGGTGGGAGTTAAAGAAACCTAAAAAGACGAACTGAGCCCTGACGCACAGCTCGCTGGGCCAGAGACAGAGCATCGTCGATACCTCGGCTGTCCTCCTCCCCCTCTGCCACTCTCGGCACCAGCTCCAGCCCGAAGCGCCGCGACAGCCCCTTCAGACGCTCAAGGAGAGGCCAGATCTGGACGCCTTGCTGCCCAGCACATAGCCCGCATAGGCCTTCAGTGCTCTCATGGTTGAAAGAAGGGAGAAAGGAGGGGTGAAAGAAAAGCGAAGACCTTGACGAAGGGAGCGTCGGTGGTGCAGATGTTCACCTGATCTCGCTTCAGGCCCAGAGAATGCAGGTACTCCAGCACCTCAACCAATTGTTGGAGAATGAATTGGGTTGTTGCACTGAGGAACATGAATGAGATTGTGGCACTGAAGAATATCGCAAAATATTGCCACAGGATCGTTCGTTCACAGTGCTCCACTACAATGTCTCCCAAGCATCCTAATCACCTTTACGTGGTTAATGGTGTTAAAAGACGGGGAAAATGAAGAGTGAAGACAACCTGAAAGAGAGCAGAGGCAATGTAGCGACGGCTACGGACGATGGACTTGCCCTCAGCGCCCGGGGGATTGGCATCCTAGGAAAAGGAGATGGGGGGAGTTCGAGGGAAAAGTAAAGGAAGGGTAGGTGAACAGTTTCAGCCATGTTGAGAGGGTGCTGAGGGCCGATGGAGAGGCCGAAGGCGAAGCGGCCGCCCTTCATTCCCTCCACGCAGGCCAGGTACAGGCACGGACAGGCCGGCAGGGAATCAATCAGCGACTCCCTCAAGGAGAAGCTTTCTTGCTGGGTTGTAGCACAAAAGTTTTTTGTTGAGGTAAGAAAATGGGCTACTTGTAAGTTCTGGCCAGAGCCAGTTGATGGGCATCAGTAGTTGGACTCTGCTAAAGCTGGAGAGGCTGGGCAGGAGTCTTTGGCTGCTGTGAGGGCGCATCATTCTGCTCCGCTGGAGACTGAGCCAGTCGGGCTTTCTGGAGCATCAGTTTCTTCAGCTGTTCTGGAAAACATGGTCATTATTTGCCAAAAGTCCCCAAAAGGTATTCTAGGTTGCATCGGTAAAATCTTTGTAGTTTGAACGCTTCCATTAAAATTAATGCTTCCTTAAAAAACTTGCTTACTAGCTAGCCAAGTCCATATAAGTCTTGACGGGATGATAAAAATGTTTATAATTATTTATTAATAATTTTTAAAAATGTTTTTGGGAGTTTAGGCATTTCCAGTTGGACAGAGAAGAAACAAACTGATGATGGGAAGGCCACGGAAGTTGTGCTGCTGCATTCGGGCATTGTAGACTGCCCGTTCCACCGCCAGCTGCATCAGCTTCCAGTCCTTCGTATCTGCAAAGACTCCCTCCGGGTACCTCAAATTCACATTTTTTTAAAGTTGTTTTGTAGTAATTTTGCGATAAACCAAAAAAAATAAATTATGCTCTTGAATAAAAAACCTATTTCGGTAAATGTCAGCCACAGCACTCCAGTCGATGTGCAGGAGATTGTGGGCCTTTTCGAAGGCTGCCTTGTGCTTCTGCCAAAATGAACTTAGAAAATGTATCAAAGAAAAGAATAAAAAAGAACCTTGACATAGGCATAGACGGCATCGATGACCTGGTAGTAGTTGATGGGAGCTGTGCGTTTGCGACCATCGCGTAGCATCAGCCGGTACCTCTGCTGTCGCCAGCAGCTCTCAATTTTCTTCACCATGTTTCATTCAGCACTGATAATTTTTGGCAAACTTGAGCAACTACTGCAATTCTTAAACAACGTTTGCATTTTACTTCTGCACTGGAAATTCATCATTTCATTTTACATTTGTGACATTGTCTTTCGAATATAAAGATATGGAAATAAAAATCCCAAAAAATAGCCAACCGCAAGCTGGTTCACCGGCACTTGACGGAGTTTAGCGGAGTAGTTTTGAATATCGTAGATGTCGCCTTCATCCAAGTCAATTTTTGCTGCCTCCCTGAAAGTCATGGGGTTGTGAGGAAGCAGTGACTAATGTTAAAGAATTCACCTTATCTCCTCCTTCTCTGTGACATCCAGCACAGCTTTTGACAACTCTCTGGCATGCTCTTTTGTCCAGGTTACCTTTAAATAGGAAGCATCTTGATATTGAACAAAATCTAACTCTTAGCTAATTTTTAGATTGTTATAGCTGCATTGCTATCTAAATTGTTACATTGTTGTATAGCTAGCTTAGTTGTGACTGCGATTAATTTGAAGAATGTGGACCACAATAAATCAATTTCGACAGTAAACGGCATCATAAGTATCTTGGAAAAACTGGCTACAGTCGTATTTTTAGTCTAAATTTGTGAGTCCGAATTTTGACCTTTTCTTTCGCTGCCTTGCTTGCAGTCGCCTTCTTGGCCTCCGATTTCTTGGCCGTTATCTGAAAATGCTAGGGCTTGCAGGAAAATCAAAACCGGCACGGATTCCGTTTCTATCCATAGCCCCCACAACCCCCTTGAACTACTTGAACCTTAGACCGGCAAGCTGAAGGGCTTCATCCTCTTTGCTGTTCGTGTCCTCCTCTTCTGATGCTTCCTCCTCTTCGTCCTCCTCGTCTGAGTCTGCCTTCAGCTCCTTCAGTCTCCGCTGGACGTCCATGTAGGTCCGCCCGAGCTTCTCCGCAATCCCCGTCAGCCCCATTCCCAGCTTGTGCCAGCTCTGCAATCACATTCTCTTCCATCTTCATTTTTGTAAGGCAAGCAAAAAAGACTTTGCGTGCTGCTTGCTGAAACATTTCCTAAATTGCTATTTTTAACGATATGCTATTTTTTCAAGCCTAGGCCAAAGCCTAAGCGCCACCTAGGTCAAAGCCCTACCAAACTCTGCTCTTTGGAAATTTGCATAAAAAAACTGGGTACACAGAGCCAAGCACTGAACAATATTGTCAACAGATTGTTTGATTATTCTCAATGCATCCAGGCAGGCAAATTAAGGGCCGAATAGAACCTTGAGCTGCTGAAGTTCCTGCTCTGACCAAGGCTTCCAGGCGGTGCCGGGTTTGTTGGCGGCTAAGAGGCGACGAGCTCTGTTGTAGAGAGCGCAGCCATGGCGCAGCGGCAGACCCTCGCCGAGTCTTGGCAGGAAGGCCTCGGTTGCCTTCAGCTTTCGTAGCTCCTTCAATCGCCCTGGCTCCAGCTCTGTCGGCAGGCCCAGCATCGCTTTGCCCTCCTCCTCCTATTCATTTTTTTTATTTATTATTAGTTTTATTTTTTCATTTTTGGTTGTACAATACAAATTCGCATGAGGTAAAATGAGTCAGGTTTTCAGTTTGGAATTCTATCAGTACATTAATTTTCTGCCCAACCTTAGTCTAAGCTTTGCAAGAAATGTTTTTGATGATATAGAGTAGCCGATGAGTCTTTGGTCAGAGAGGCATAGGACTGGACCTTGAGCTGATGCTTGCGTGCAAAAGCTTTCCAGTTGCGCAAAACCTGGGCATCCTCGTCCGCTGTGAAATTGTCCTGGCCACTTTTTAGCTCCACACCTGTGGATAGAGATTGATAATAGGGAGGGGTGGCCAGAATGAGTGCTTGGGCAACCAGCAGCAGAGATGCGCTCGAACTGCAGCAGTGAAGGGTACTTGCAGGTCCGCTGGTAGAAGAGGAAGCCTTGGACATCGCGCAGGGAATCAAGCCCCGCCTCCATTGGCAGTGCGTTGCTAACGATTTATTCTCTGCAACTGGCAAGCTGAAGTTTAGCCATCCTGTCAAAATCAAAGCAAAAACTTTGCGCAGTTTCAATCGCAGTTTAACACACTGGTTTAACAATAATGACAGCCTTTCAACTCATTAACATCGATTATTCTTTACAATAACGATGCTCCCTATTTGTACATTTGCTGCGCGCTGCCGGGCTGGCGCGCGGGTGGGGGGGGGGGGGGTCGCCCGGCCCCGGGCTGGCCCCGCGGCCCCCCCGGCAACCCCGAGGTTCCGGGGGGAGAGGATGCGCGGCCTGGCGGGCGGGTGGTTTGTCCGGCGCGGGGGGGGGTGGCGCCGGAGGACGGGGGGAGGAGGAAGGGGGGGGGGGGGGGGGGCGGCGGGGAGGGAGGGGGGGGGCGGCGGCCGCGCGGGGGTGTGTTGGGTGTGTAGAAAGGGGGGCCGTGGGAGAGGAGAGGATTGGAAGGAAAGGGGGGCAGTGGCAGGCAGGGAGAGGGGGGAGGGGAAGCGGAGAGCGGGGGCGGGAGGAAGGGAAGTGGGGGGAGGGAAGAGACAGGAGGGAGGTCCCCTTCTCCGCTCAGGGGGGTATTGGTTTTTGTCTTGGTGCAGTCTGCTGCCCACATAATCCATCCAAGCCTTTTTATAGAGAGGAGCTCTGATGTCTTGTCTTGACGCTGTGTGAGTGACAAATACTATTTAGAGATGAGAGCGCAGGATCCAGTGATCTAGTGTTCACTATTCTACACCTCCAGAATATGTAGTCGTAGCTTAGAGTCCTGCGACAAACGTTTGGAGAGTGGGGCGGGGGGCCGGAGTGCCGGACGAAAAGGAAGGGAGGCAGGAAACTCCGTCCTCCCTCCCCTCTTGGCCCTCCTCCCCCCTTCGGTTTTTTGCTTTTATTCTGTTCACAAAAGCAATATGATTTGTCGCAACGGAGTTCCTTTGAAGCTGCTTTCGCCAGGTTTTGTTAATAAGAGAAAATTAAACTTGTAAATAAGAGTTTTGAACCTTACAACTTGTTTGTTCTAAGTTGTCTAATTTCACTTTATTTATAAATTACTTACATCCTGATGCAATTTAAGACAACCTTTTTGAGAAAATTGAGAAAATGCTTAGAGACCAAGACCACTTTTTTTCTGACCCCTTTTTTATGGGTGGATATTAAAAATCAAACAATTTTATACTATGTCCTAAAGGGAAAACTCATAAGACGGTTTATGTGACCCACAATGGCTCATTCTTTGAGACAGGGTCAGGCAAAATGGGGAAAATGCGGGTTTTTTTAATCAGAAACTCAATGGATTTCAAAAATTCCAAGAAGGTTAGATTAACTAGAGTTAGTAGTACAAAAGTGCATGTGGAATTTGCTTATTGTGTAAACCTTTTTGGGTATAACTAGCAGTTAAACTTGAAAAAACTCAATATTTTGGAGTTTTATTTCAACGAAAAAAAACTGATTTCACCTTAAATTACACCAAATGCAAGAATAATCCTATGATTTTTGAATTTCCCATTAAATTTTGGTTCAGAAAAAATGTTTAGTTTTCTTGTAGAGGGCTGTTCACTTGGGATTTCATTGCAATGTTTGGTGATCACTGCCAAAAACGCCCTATGTTATAACACTGTCAAAAAGCCAAAAATTGAGCAAAAATTGTTGTTTTAAAGTTCGAATTTTTGGCCATAGAATGTTCTTCTAAGGTCCCTTCCACCCCGCTGTGACATTTGTTTCCCTAAAAAAGTCTCAATCTGCTTAAACTGGAATGCCCATTTTCCTATGTTGTAGCATAGGCCATGTTAAAGCATAGAAAAATGAATGTCGGAATTTAAGCAGATTGGTACTATTTCTGGTAAAACAAATGTCACAGCAGGGTGGAAGGGACCTTAGAGGAACATTTTATGCCCAAAAACTGGAATTTTCAAACAACAATTTTGTTGCTCAATTTTTGCCTATGTTATAACATAGGGGTTTTTTGGCAGTAATCACCAAACATTGCAACATTGTAATCACCAAACATCACCAAACATTCCTAAGTGAACAGCCCTCTACAAGAAAACTTAACATTTTTTCTGGACCATAATTTAATGGGAAATTCAAAAATCATAGTTATATTCTTGCATTTGGTGTAATTTAAGGTGAAGTTAGTTTTTCGTTGAAATGAAACTCCACAATTTTGGGTTTTTCAAATTTAAGAGCTAGTTACACCCAAAAAGGTTTACACAATGGGCGATTTCCACATGCAGTTTTGTACTACTAACTCTAGTTAATCTACCCTTCTTGGAATTTTTGAAATCCATTGAGTTTCTGACACACAGGAACCATTTAAGTAATGAAGATAAAAAACCCGCATTTTCCCCATTTTGCCTAACCCTGTCTCAAAAAATGAGCCATTGTGGGTCACATAAACCGTCTTATGAGTTTTCCCTATAGAACATAGTATAAAATTGTTTGCTTTTTAATATCCACTCATAAAAAGAGGGGGTCAGAAAAAAAGTTGTCAACCAATTCTCAACTCTATCAAAAAGTCTGTCTTAATTTAAAAAACGATAGTTAAAAATGGGCAGTTGAAGGATCTACCTGGAGCGTCGTCTGCCGCTGTCAGCCATAGAACCGCTTTTGGCCAAATACGCTCTGCTCCCAACTTCACCTCCGGCCTACCTCCACATCACCAGCGTCAAAGAAACTACGCGTATCTGCAATTTTTAAGCCAGCTGCTCATTTGAAGGAAGCAGCCAATTGCAGATCAGCTTCAGCTGGGAAAGGGCACCGTCCTCAACGAACACTTCAAGCCGGTCCCAGCCTACACTGCTCTGGAGTTAATACCCTCACTCTCTCTTGGCAGTCGAGGAGAATTGTTTTCTAAATACCGTTTGTTAAATTTGTGCATTAAATTTTAGAATTTTTATCCCCATATTTCAGCTGACTGGGTAGCCGTTTTATATCAACAAACTGGTGTGTATGTTTGACTTATGGAATCAGGCTGCAACCTTTTGTAATTATTTTACACTAGCAATTGGAGAGAGTTTGTTTAGACCACAATATTAGGGGCGGCAGTTCACCTCATGGGTTCAGCCACTTGGTGCAAATGAACCTCATGTTATACTAGTCTAAATACCGTTTGTTAAATTTGTGCATTAAATTTTAGAATTTTTAGTTTTCGTTTCCTCCTGTAAGTTTTGGCATGATAAATAAATCAAAAGGACATTGCTTTAGATTTATGCAAATTTTCCTGCCAGGTACTGGATGAATAGCCGACCGGAGCTCTACGAGGAGTTGCTTGCGATGACGCACACGCTTGGCTTCCAGTGCAGTCTTGCCCACGTGGATCTCACAAAGTTGAAACGGGTTTGCCACAACCACCTTGGAGTCAAAGGATCGCACCAATTACATTTAAATATCTTGCTTTGGTGTATAAAATTAAATGGTTCTTAAGAAGCGGTTTGCGAGAGGACTCAGAGGGGGTATTCCACTTAGCAAAAATCGAAGGTTCGAGTTGGGAATCGTGATTAGGCCATGGTTTTGGTCCATTTAGTTGTGATCTTAGCCCAACAAACCCTGACCCAAAATATTGCTTAATTGCTGCGAAATGACCATTTTTTGAACACCTACTTTTTTGACCTCTGGATGACCTAAAAATCGATTTTTGGCTAATTTTAACCAAGATTTTTTGACCAACCCCAAACTATTGTATATCAATAGAACCGCAAAACTATAACAAATTTCATGGTGACAATGATTTGTTCCATAAGAAAAATTTTTTCAATTGATTTTTCAAAAAACCAGTTTTCGCATTTTGCAATTTTCGGCACAAAAAAACTGATTACTAAAAATGCTCAAAAAATTCAAGGCTGAGACCTAGCCTATCTTTTTATTCACATTCTTGCCGTCATTTTGGTATATATAAAGTTGAAAATGGCGATGATCAAGTCGGAAAATTTTTTGATTGAAAATTGCCAGTCCGATTTTTGCCCTATGTTATAACATAGGCAAAAATCGGCCAAAAAAATTTGTTCTCAAAAAATGATTTTTTTGGCATGAAATGTTCTGTTGGGACCCCCTGCACCTTGCTGCATCATTTGTTTCCCTACAATTAGTCTCAATCTTCTCAAACAGAAATGCCCAGTTTCCTATGCTTTAACATTGCCTATGCTATATAACATAGGAAACTGGGCATTTCTGTTTGAGAAGATTGAGACTAATTGTAGGGAAACAAATGATGCAGCAAGGTGCAGGGGGTCCCAACAGAACATTTCATGCCAAAAAAATCATTTTTTGAGAACAAATTTTTTTTGGCCGATTTTTGCCTATGTTATAACATAGGGCAAAAATCGGACTGGCAATTTTCAATCAAAAATTTTTCCGACTTGATCATCGCCATTTTCAACTTTATATATACCAAAATGACGGCAAGAATGTGAATAAAAAGATAGGCTAGGTCTCAGCCTTGAATTTTTTGAGCATTTTTAGTAATCAGTTTTTTTGTGCCGAAAATTGCAAAATGCGAAAATTGGTTTTTTGAACAAGTATATGGCGCAAAGCGCAATAGGTGACCGCGGAGCATCTTAACATGTAGCAAAATCCTAAAATTAAGCAAAAGGAAAAGTCTGTGGTTTCTCAACCAAATTCAAAAGTAAACACATATTTAGAATCAGCAGTTATGAATTGTGAACAAAAAAACTCAAGTCTTGTGGGCAATTTTCAGCCATTCAACATGACAATTCTTGACTCAAAAGGAAAAGTCTGTGGTTTCTCAACCAAATTCAAAAGTAAGCACAGATTTAGAACCAGCATACATGAATTGTGAATAAAAAAACTCAAGTCTTGTGTGCAATTCTCAGCCGTTCAGATGCTACAGAGGAAATTGGTAATTTTCGGGAAAAACATTTTCCTACTCAGGAAAGTAATGTTTCTAATGGTCCGGCACCAGCTCCACCCCCCCAGGATCCAAGCGGCACATTATAGCTTTCAGGAAAAAAAAAGTATGTCCAGATCCGTTGAGAATTCGCCCGTGCCCAGCACTTGCAGATACATATATATATATATACATACATATATATATATGAGGACAAAAGTTGAGTAACCTCTATAGACCGCGGTGCGGCCCTTCGGGCCGCTCCGCGGTCAAAAATCAATTGAAAATTTTTTCTTATGGAACAAATCATTGTCACCATGAAATTTGTTATAGTTTTGCGGTTCGATTGATATACAATAGTTTGGGGTTAGTCAAAAAATCTTGGTTAAAATTAGCCAAAAATCGATTTTTAGGTCATCCAGAGGTCAAAAAAGTAGGTGTTCGAAAAATGGTCATTTCGCAGCAATTAAGCAATATTTTGGGTCAGGGTTTGTTGGGCTAAGATCACAACTAAATGGACCAAAACCATGGCCTAATCACGATTCCCAACTCGAACCTTCGATTTTTGCTAAGTGGAATACCCCTCCTACAAGGCCTCTCAATGCTCTCGCAAACTGTCTCTTAATTGTTCTGGCTTTTTCGATTCCTATTCTCACCAGAAAGTGAAAAACTATAAACATTGATCAGGTCAATACTCTGTTTTATGAGGATGATGAAAAGGATACCTTGCAGGAAGTCCAAAAGCAGAGGCAGCGACTGGAACATTGGCTCGGGCTAGAGTCCTTGGAGCGCATGGGAACGGAGCGCTCTCGTCTGCTTATCAACTTCTTCCAGTCCGCTTGTATGGGAAAAATGTTAGAAAACCCATTTAAGTTTTCATATGCACTTAGAACCATTTTAAACTAAGTTTTTTTCATTTTTGGAAATATTTTTGATTGCTTAAATTTTCTTTCAGTATGATTGCAGCCCAAATGCACATTGTTTGCGATGAAATATGCGTAAACCACATTTTTCAATGCCTTTAAAGGGTAAAATAAGCCATTCAGACAAATTAGTCAATATTTTGAAGGTGTCCCTGGCGAGACCGTCAGCTGAATACCCTGAAGAAACTCTTCCTCCGAGAGTCCTTCCAAGGGCGCAACTCTGTCCAAGTCCACAATGCACGACTGCTATTCGGCTAGCCCCATTCCAAGTTTTAACCTTTTTAGAAAAGAAAACTGATCCAGGTGAGGAGTACGTGCGGTCGAGAGTTCTGCCCAAAAACGCCCTCCGTCACCTGCGTCACCATCCCATCTTCAACGGTTCTTGCTTATTTTCTATTTCCACTAATAATCTATGCCGCGCTTTCCCAGAGGTTGTCTTTGACGAACGTTATGCCAGCTGCATCCATATTCTTCTCTCCTGCGGCTCCATGAAAAGTTGGCCACCTTTCCTTAGGATTCAGTGAAATTATGTTTTTTTAATCTTTATTCATAGATTTTTTGGAATTGGATCGAATTTTGCTATTGTGTAATGTGTAAAAACGTATTTCAGAGTGGGAGGCGGCAGTGGAGAAGATAGACGAGCGCGCTGCTGCTTACTCAGTCTTCGGTTTTCTAATAATAAAATAATTTTCTAATTTTTGACCGCGGAGCGGCCCGAAGGGCCGCTCCGCGGTCTATAGAGGTTACTAAACTTTTGTCCTGATACGTATATATATAACTGGTACAATCGGCAGGCCAAATTTGGGGCTCTTTTCTCCAAATTTTGCAATTGCCTCGAGAAAAAAGTCAAGGAAATACATTTCCTACTAGTGGAATCTGCTGCTTGGACACTTGAATTTTGTTTTTGGCGCGCAGTTTAGTGTCTCTTAGGGAAGAAATGAATACCTACTATCGTCCATTGAATAGATGCGGAGGAGAAGGAGAAGGAGAAGGAGGAGGAGTTCGGACACATGGTTTTTTGCATATTTCATGGGAAAATAATTTGTTTTATGCAAAAGTCAAAAAAGAAACTATAGTCAATTCGATGTTGCTCTTTCCAATGCAAAAAGAATCAGAAAGATTGAAGCTTCCTGTGAGGCGCTAGAGCCTTATCAAAATTAAGATCTAGCAATAACCCTCAAAACATACACCTGGGTCAAAAAGAGGGGCTGGGCGCTGCTGACACTTCGCTAACGCTCGCTCGCGCCAGCCCAATATGTATCTGGAAATGCTGGGAACGGGCGAATTCTCAACGGATTTGGACAAACTTTTTTTTCCTGAAAGGTAATAATGTTTTAGAAAGATCTGGAGGGGTAGACCCGGAATTTGAACACTTGAAATATTACTTTTTTGGGTAGAAAGGTTGAAAAATAGGGTATGTTGAGAAATGGCGAATTCTCAACGGATTTGGACAAACTTTTTTTTTCGCTGAAAGGTAATGACATTTTAGAAAGATCTGATTGGGTAGTACCGGTCCCGGAGCATTTGAAACATTACTTTTTTTGGGTAGAAAGATTGAAAAGTAGGGTAATTTGAGAAATGGCGAATTCTCAACGGATTTGGACAATCTTTTTTTTGCTGAAAGGTAATAACATTTTAGGAAGATCTGGAGGGGTGGAACTGGTCCCGGAGCATTTGAAACATTACTTTTTTGGGTAGAAAGTTTGAAAAATGGGGTATGTTGAGAAATGGCAAATTCTCAACGGATTTGGACAAACTTTTTTTTTGCTGAAAGGTAATAACATTTTAGGAAGACCTGGAGGGGTGGAACTGATCCCGGAGCATTTGAAACATTACTTTTTTGGGTAGAGATTTTTAAAAATGGGGTATGTTTAGAAATGGCGAATTCTCAACGGATTTGGACAAACTTTTTTTTGCTTAAAGTTTATAAGTTGTGGAGGAGGGGGGGGGGGGGAGCGCCGCGGTCACCTATTGCGCTCTGCGCCATATACTTGTTTAATATTAACACTCACCAAAATACCATTGCTGACAAATTTGAACTGTTGTCTTGTTTGTTCAAAGTTTAAAATATTGCAGAAAATTCCGTGGCCATTCCATCGCCAGCTGAGGTCAAAGCTGAGAAGAAGGCTCAGAATCTTGTTCAGGAAGGCAAACAGCCAGCTAGCAAGCTTAGCCGTGAGCCTGCAAAAACATCTGAAATTATGTCACTGCAGTTGAGCTTTCATTGACAGGTCGGGAAAAGAAGCGCCAGCGCCAGAGCAATGCCAAGGAACTCACCGGAGCCAATCTTCAAGCGCTGGAGCCCAAACGCCGTCGTCTTGAAGGTTGTCCAGCAGTGGTGCTTTTGGCAAAAGGTTCAATGAGCTGGTGTATCAATTGGTCAGGTGAAGGGAGCAGCAGCCACGCACTGCCCTGAGTTCTGGATCGATGAGATGCTGAGTGTTAGTGATGCACGCCTTAGTCCTTTCCTAATCCCCGTTCAGTGCTTACTTTTTGTGAAGACTTGCGTTCGGTTTGCATTTGCTGGTAAGAGCCACTCTTATGCGCAGTCAACGAAAACAGCAATTCGCTATCTCCTGATTTCCCGCATCATTCATTATCTGGCTGCAAGCTGCAACCTCGCATGGTAGAACTCTTCGCAGCTACTACTCTTCGCAGTTTTTCAATCATAATCTGGCAATGTTTGGAAGATGAAGCAAAACTGCTTCCAGCCGCATCATTCGTTTGCATTTACATTATCACACAATTTGCAACATTACGACAGGTTGTTTGTTTGTAATCTTTCTTGTTTGGTGTTCAGAAAAATAATTCAGTACGTGTCAGCAGATGTTAGAATAGCACAATTCTCGAAGATGCACTCTGCCCAGGATGAAGCAGTGGAGAAGTCTTAGATAACAGCAAAGCAACAGCGACTTGAAAAGGAGAAGGCAAAGATGTTGGAGGCCAATGATGTTGCTCTAGCTCACCTAGCAGCCCTTCAGACTGTCCAAAAGGCGCCTCTACTCGCCTCTTTCCAGCTGGAGCCCTGATGGAAGAAATCTTTATCAAGATTATCATCGTTTTTGTGAGTTGCAGGTTTTGAGCAGGTACCTGGGGATCCCAGATAGTTTGCTACAGCTTTCAAATTCGAGGAAAATTAAATTTGCTATGGCGGACCGACAGCTGAAACGTACTGAAGCAGGAAATACAATCTGTAGGCCCTGCCGGTCTCGGGGGCCCAGGGCCTACCTTGCATCGTCTTCAGGAAGAGATTCGCTTGGAGCCCAAGCTTTTGCTGCCTTTTTCCAGCCTACTAAGATTTGCTATGCGGTTGGGGCCGGTATAGATGATTAAGACGATGTAGGTAATGAATGAAAATGCGAAATATAGTTTAGCTGGGATGAAAAGGTGCATGGGCATTTGGAGAACTCGACGCACATTTATGAGCTCTCTCTCGGTCCAAGCCCAAACCCTGCAACGGTGACTAGATGCGGCACTGAGCCAGGCATGGACAATTAGAACCGCTTTAGTTTCCATGTCACTAATACTTTCCTGCGCTTTGGGTGCTTAAATGTATGGCAGAATCATATTTCCGCCGGTTCTTTTAGCCACTTTGTGAAAAAGTCAGTGCCCATTAATGATTTGTCCACTTCTGCTTGCCCAGGAGCCAAAAAGATGACAAAAGGTAGAGCTTGTCTGCATCTTCAGGTAGCGGGGCTGGAGTGAGTGTGGATGAGGCTTGAAAGGAGGGCGGACCTTAACACCACCACCTAGTCTGGGCGGGGGGACGTAGGCATCTCGGGGGAAGCCCACAATCCCCCCCCCCCCCACGGGGTTTGCCCCCCCCCCCCCCCCAACGAGCCTGCCCCCCCTCATGCCATTGCCCCCCCCCCCCCCCCAAATCGTTGCCCCTCCCCCCAAATCTCCTAACCATGTTCAGATGCTCGAATCGGTAAGCATAGTATGTGTTAACTATGTTTTACTATTTGGGGGGGGGGGGAAATTGGAAAAATTTTCATTTGGGGGGGGGGGGGGACAATCGGAAAAGAAAAAAAGCTTGGGGGCCAACCCCGTTGGGGGGGATTGTGGGAGTGAGCCGGCATCTCTGCCTCCAAGGACAGTGGCAGCCTCAAGGCCCAGGCAGCCCAGCAGCACATCCTGGACCTCAAAACTGCGCTCAGATTCGCCGCCAGCCAGCTTCCCAAGCCATTTCTCCGCTGAGGAGGATTAGCTTCTCTTTCAAGCAGAGCTCAGATTGCCAGTTTTCAACTGAAACTCAGGCTAGACCAATAGAGGACTCCCATTCTGTTGTTACGTTCTTTAGCTCTACTGAAGAGCTAACTTTATGCTCCAGGACAGCATGGGAACCATTTTTAGCTCCAATCTGAACTATCAAATAGGGCTAAAGTCCGGACCCTCTGTCCATTGGCGAAACATGGCCAGCTGATGTTTCAGTACAAAATTTTGACCCCACTTGAGAATTCAAGGCACCAGCTCTATCGCTAACCTGATCTACGACAGCGCAGCAGAGTAGCCCAGAAGGGGCGAATATCGAAAACGCATAACTTTTTCAAAATTTGCGCATAACCGCTTGAATTAGCCTGTACTTGGCATATGAAACATGAATATGGCGGTTATGCTCAGTTAAGCGCGGCTTATTTGGCTGCTGCAGTGATTTTTCCGTTTTTGTACTCTTTTATAACGTTTAGAACCTTTGAATTAAGATAGAGGTCAAAAATGCCGCGCTTAACTGCGCATAACCGCTGTATTCTGGTGAATAATTACTAAATAAATCGAAATCCATCGGATATGCGCAGTTAAGCGCAGCTTTTTTGGCTGCTACAGTGATTTTTCTGTTTTTGTCTTCTTCTATGGTGATTAGACCTTTGACCCTTTGGACTTAGACAGAGGCCAAAAATGCAGCACTTAACTGCGCATAACTGCTGTATTCTACTGTAGAATTGCTAAATAAATAAAAATCCAACGGTTATGCGCAGTAAAGCGCAGCTTTTTTGCTGCTGCAGTAGTTTTTCTGTTTTCATTCTCTTGTTAACACGCTCAAGCCTGGGGGCAAATGACACTTCCAACCCTGCCCATGCTGCTTACGAAAACCTGAAGTTAAACCTGAAGTAAAGGGAGGCTACCATGGTGATAAACCGTAGCGGTGATGAACAGTCGTTTTGATGAAACGTCGTGGTGATGAACCGTCGCAGTGATGAACCAAAGATGAACCGTCGATTTGATGAACCGTCACGGTGATGAACTGTCGTGGTGATGAACCTTCAGAGCTCTGACTGCTCTGCCATCTGTGGCAGCCGGCCTTCGGCCGCGCAAAAATTACTGCAGCAGCAAAAAAAGCTGTGCTTAACTGCGCATAACCGGTGGATTTATTTAGTAATTCTACAGTTGAATACAGCGGTTATGCGCAGTTAAGAGAGGGTGTCTGTAAGGGTCGAGAAACATTTTTACTCGGATTTTTGAAAGTTGTGCTCAAATGATGTGTCATTAAGTGGGATACTTAGCGCAGCAAACCGTTTTTGAAAACTTGGCTTTGTTCCAGAGATATTGCTGTTTTTGTGAAACAAGGTGAAAAAATGGGTCAAATTTGCGATTTTTGACTGTTCCTACTTTAAAGAGCCATCACACAAGCTAGGAAAGCTCGTTTTCAAAAATTTCAAGGCTCAGCTGTTCCCTAGAATCTAGGCAACATTCTAGTATGCAATTCGCTCACTGTGGATTGTTTTGAGTCACCGTTTTATAGGTTTAAACGCAAAAATAGCCAAAACTAATTTATTCGAAAATCATAAATTTTGCCATTTTTCTCCAAATTTCAAAACAAATGTCACCCTTTTGACACCGGATTCTGAATTTTCAGCAAATTTTGGACCTAGGGGTGTCCTTTTTGTCATCGTATCGATTAGCAGAATTGGATGCCAGTGGCCAAAGTTTGGTGATGTCTAGGTCTGGCCCTATGTTATAACATAGGAGGATTTATCTGGAATGAAATTTTGGCACTAAAAAACTTCCTAATCCTCAGTATTTCGATTTCATCCAATTTCCTTTTCAGGGCATGTTACGGCAACCCTAAGGCAGCTACCCATGCATAACGATTACATGTCACTTCATTATATTAGTGGAAAAAGATTCTTATTTGAGAGCAAGTCCCGATTTCGGCCTATGTTATAACATAGGCCAAAAATGACCAAAAATTTTTTGGTCTTGAATTTTGATTTCAATGCCTAAAACTCAATGTTTAAACTCAATTACACCCAAAAATAACATTTTTGTAGCCAGTTTTTGCAATTTTGCATCTTACATCGGTGGTCGAAATATGTTATTTTAGACCAAAAAATGGCCAGATTTGGCTGCAGCCTGTTTTGAATTTAAACATAAAACTCAGACAATTTATGTTATTTTTGGGTGTAATTGAGTTTAAACTTTGAGTTTTAGGCATTGAAATCAAAATTCAAGACCAAAAAATTTTTGGTCATTTTTGGCCTATGTTATAACATAGGCCGAAATCGGGACTTGCTCTCAAATAAGAATCTTTTTCCACTAATATAATGAAGTGACATGTAATCGTTATGCATGGGTAGCTGCCTTAGGGTTGCCGTAACATGCCCTGAAAAGGAAATTGGATGAAATCGAAATACTGAGGATTAGGAAGTTTTTTAGTGCCAAAATTTCATTCCAGATAAATCCTCCTATGTTATAACATAGGGCCAGACCTAGACATCACCAAACTTTGGCCACTGGCATCCAATTCTGCTAATCGATACGATGACAAAAAGGACACCCCTAGGTCCAAAATTTGCTGAAAATTCAGAATCCGGTGTCAAAAGGGTGACATTTGTTTTGAAATTTGGAGAAAAATGGCAAAATTTATGATTTTCGAATAAATTAGTTTTGGCTATTTTTGCGTTTAAACCTATAAAACGGTGACTCAAAACAATCCACAGTGAGCGAATTGCATACTAGAATGTTCCCTAGATTCTAGGGAACAGCTGAGCCTTGAAATTTTTGAAAACGAGCTTTCCTAGCTTGTGTGATGGCTCTTTAAAGTAGGAACAGTCAAAAATCGCAAATTTGACCCATTTTTTCACCTTGTTTCACAAAAACAGCAATATCTCTGGAACAAAGCCGAGTTTTCAAAAACGGTTTGCTGCGCTAAGTATCCCACTTAATGACACATCATTTGAGCACAACTTTCAAAAATCCGAGTAAAAATGTTTTTTGAACTTTCTTCTACCTTACAGAAAACCTCTCTTAAGCGCTGCATTTTTGGCCTCTATCTAAGTCCAAAGGGTCTAAGGGCCATAAAAGAGTACGAAAACTAAAAAATCACTGCAACAGCCTAAAAAGCTGCGCTTAACTGCGCATAACCGATGGATTTCTATTTATTAAGTAATTCTACAGGGGGGGGGGTAGTTTATTTACATACACCTAACTTTGGAAATTAATATCTCCACCCCACTTGCAGCTAAAGAGCTGATTTTTTCACACAAACTAGGCCTAACTGTGCTTAGTAAGTGTGGAAATTTGCAGCTCAATTGATTGAGCGGTTGCTGAGAAATGCTCATTTAAGTAAAATCAGTCTAAAAACAAGTTGGTTTGACGATCAAAAAAATTTTAATCCAACTTTGCAGCTTCATTTCTCAGGCCCATTAAAAGCTTTGAGGCCAAGAATTTAACACAAATTAGTCCAAAGTGTCATTAACTTGTGTATAAATTTGCAGAAATCTAGGTCTTTCCTATGGCGAGAAATCGCCTCTGAGGTAATGTGAGGTTTCCCCCTTTCCTATGGTTAACAGACTAGTCTGTCCACTGATATCAGGAAAAAATTAAAAATGTGGTCTAATCGTCTTAAAAACTCACAAAAACAAAAATCATTGCAGCAGCCAAAAAAGCTGCGCTTAACTGCGCATAACCGCCGTATTCTTATTTCTTAGGCCAAGTACAAGCTAATTCAAGCGGTTATGCGCAAGTTTTGAAAAAGTTATGCGTTTTCGACACCCACCCCCAGAAGGGAGGCCAACTGGCTCAAGCTGGCCGGGGAGAATGAGGCCAAGAACCAGCTCCTCGCTGAGACCGTCGCCAACTGCAAGGCTCAGCTCAAGGTTCAATTTTCTTTAATGGCAACACATGTGGGGACTGGGCATTACTGAGTTGCTCGATGCGCAGACTTTGCTAGTTTGCTGAAACATCAGTTTTAGAAACATTTACGGCTTCACTTCAGGCTAAGCTATTGCAAACCGAGTAATAGCAACATCTATAGATTTATTTAGAGTATATCAGCTCAAAGAGCTACATAACGAATTTGAACGATAGTTTATCTTCTCCAAGATAGTCTAAATTTTGTTCCCAACTAAGCGAAAAGGGAGTGTTTCTGGGAACAACAGGCCTAGGTCGATTGGTGTAGAAGCTGTGGCGCAAGGACTCTCCCGTCTGGCCAAGCCACCTCCTTTTTACACCCTTTGTCTTCAATTCTATGTTAGTGGCCAGCTTCATTGCCTTCCGCCTTCCCATCTTTCAAAGTACCCAAGGTCAGTCAGGCATTCGCGCTTCTCTGCATTCTTTTAGCCTCAGCTAGACCTAACCTGCGAATCAGTACTCCTCTACTTTTTCGTTGACTGCCATTTGGTGCACCAAGACAGAGTTGTACTCATCCGGATGTATTCTGTACAAAGCATAACTGTGAACTTAACATCTGCTTGAGGTTGCATTGGCTTTTGCAGAAACAAAAAGAGTGAAATGTCTTAAAAACAAGTCAGACTGCATTACAAAAAGTTGATGCCTTGCTTTCTAAAAAGTTCTTGGTTTAGTTGGTTGGAGCATTTACTATAAAATGAAGGCAAGCCTGGTTTATTTCGAATCATTAGTGGAGCAATTCAGCAACGCCAATACCCTAACTTCAGTCAAGAACTTCCCTGCATGCTTTTTCAATCTCAACAATCTTTACCCTCCCACCAGGGCATCAAATCCAGCAGTGCTTTCACCGACTGTGTAGTGTGTATCCCTATCAGTCACCTACAATTAATGTCCTTCAAACACAGAGCATCAAAACTAAAAACTTCCAACCTGTTCCTCGCCACCATCGCCCTATTCCTCAGCTCCACCGGCAGCGTTTAGCCAGGCTGTGTGGATAGTGCAATGTGCTGCAATCGCCAGATTCATGGCACATCGGCACAGACCCGGCAGCCATCCGCCATCTGCCTGTTTCTCGCAGTCATTCGGCAATTAGCTGCCACTTCATGACGTTTCATAACTAGAGTAACACTCACCCAAGGATTCGGGTCAGTGTGTTGCCAATGACAACAGCTTGAGCTCTTTGGCACTGCTAGGCCTGAATCCTCAAGCTCAAAGAGCGACTGGTTCTAAATTCGGAGAAGATTGGCAAGCTAGGCATAAAGACCTCGGTAGGACAGGAATGGCCTGGGGTCTGTCAGCGGGTGTTTCTGAGTAGCTTGCCCATCTTGTAGCTGGTGATTAACTGATGAGTTTGGGTTTGGTCTGATGAATCTGGGATGCTGAACGAGTCCCGCAATTGGATGGCATCCTAGTGCACTGTCCGGCAATCGTTGCCACGGGCGGCTTCGCACTGGCCAATGACTGCATTGCTCGCTTCGGACCTTTATTGCGGTGAGGAAAAGGTGACTGAGAACCCGCGAATGGCCTACCAGACGGAGCCCCAGCAGGGGCAGCAACCCCTGTCACCGCACCGACAGCCAACATCATGGCCTTCCCCCCAAGCAGGCCACCATGGCCCTCGCCGGTGTTATTCGCAAGGCGTCAGAAATAGCTGGTATCATAAGCCGTAGCTTCAAATACACGGTATGGTCATCATTCGCCTGCGCTAGAGTCGCCAGGAAGCCTGAAAATGCATGGCTGAAACATCAGAGCACTCAAGTTCAAGAGTGAAAATAACTGCTGAAACATCAGTCCAAACACCCTTTCCTTTTCATTACTGAAATGTGCTGTGAATCTATTTGGATCAATTTAGGTCAAAAAATAGGCCCTTAGGAACCTATATTTTGTCTGAGAGCAGCAATTGTTGGAATTCCCAATGAACACGGACAGAGCAGCAGTTCACTGGGGTGCCCTTGGGTTAGCAAAGCTGGGCAGCAATTGCCAGCCTCTTCGAACCTTGCTGTCGTTGGGCAGGGGAGTGTTTGAAGACAAGTGATTCAAGCATGCGTGGGGTACTGACCTTGGAACCTGAGGAAGCGGCGGCGAACAGATAAAAGTACCATGAACAGCTCAGTCGATAGACCCAGTTTTGCCTCCAAGCTCACTCACTGCGTTATTTAAGTTTGAAAGCTGGCTCTTCTAATCTTGAATAAAGGTTTTTTTGCAAGGTATGTGGCTATCAGCTGCTAATTAGGTAGAAACGCTGAACTAAAGCATAAAGCAAGTAATAGAGAAGGGGCAACAGCGCCTTCACTGCAGCGGCGCTATCACGCGGAATTTATGGACAAAGATGGAAATGGCATTTGCGACAATGTTTTTGAAAAATAAAAATCGAGAAAGCCTTGATCTTTTGTTTGAACAGAACTTCTGCTTCCATTGGCCCAAGAAGACAGTGTGTTTTGCCATAGATTAATCCGAGTACAAGGCAGGTTTTAAACGTCTGCCCGGAGAACATGCACCAGCTCAACATTGTCAGCGGCCACTGATTGCGGCATCATAATGGTCATCATGCCAAGCTCACTCCTCTTAACCTGTAATCTCAATCTTGTGTGAGGAGCAATGGATAACGGTATTCTGAAGCTTTGAATCCAACTGGCTGATGTTTCAAACATCAAATCTAGTAAGCTTTGAATAACATCATTTTAATCGTAATTCAGTGATATTAGGCCCACTCTTGCCCTGCCTTAACTAGTATAACATGGGGCTCAATTCTGGGTAGCCAGTTGAGCCCATTTGTTGAACTGCCGCCCATGTGTGTAAGCCTAAGGCTAAGACTAAGCGTTAGTTTTACCTGAAATAAAAAAGTAGCCTTAAATTTAACTACTGGGCCCAAAATTATAGCGATTTATTAGGGAAAATGTCAAAATTTTAATTTTGGCTTTTGAAATATCAGGGGACTAGTTTTGTGTAACATTGGGAAAATTGTCACTTTTATTGCTAGATTTGTGTTCAGCCTCAAAATTTACCTACTGGGGCCCAAAAATATAGCCATTTCTCAGGGAAAACGTTCAAAAATTCAATTTCGGTTTTTGAAACATCAGGCTCATAGGTTGTATAAAATTGAAAAAAATCCAATTTTAAGGCCAGATTCGTGTTCCACGTCAAAATTTACCTATTGGGTCCCAAATTCAGAACAAATTACCAGTGGAACTGGCTAAACTTTTATTTTGGTTTTTGAAACATCAGGCTATTATATTTGTGCAAAATTGCAAGAAATTTTCAATTTGATTGCCAGATTCGTGTTAAGCATCAAAATTTACCTACTGGGGCAGAAAATTGGAGCGAAATTCCAGAATCTGAATCTGAGAATCTGTTTAACATAGGATTCGGGGTGGGTATGCGAAACACAGGGCGCGAAAGTAACCTTTGTTGATGGCTGCTGGGGGTCATAAAAAGAAGTACAGAGACATTCTTGGGCTTAAAAAAATGCGGACGAATAGAATCGTGTAGCTATGAAATCTGTTTTGAAAAGCATTGACCCAATAAATAATTATATCTGGTACCATCGGCAGGCCAAATGTGGGTCTCTTTTCTCCAAAATTTGCATTTCTCTCATGTAAAAAGTAAAGAAAATACAATTTACACTAGTAGAATCTGCTGCTTGGACAGTTGCATTTTGTTTTTGGCACGTCTCTGCTCAGTCAGCTGCTGAAGGCTTGGAAGAGTCTGGAAGGCCACCTCTCCCAGGGCATCTCCCTGGCCTGGCCCTCTAGCCTCCGCATGCCATCCCTGGACCCTTTCATGAAACGGTAGCTCTACTCTTTTTTAATCTTTTTATCAAATTTGACAGATGGTTGGCTCATCAATGAAGTTAGTAAAAGAGGTAGGTTTTGGCCCAGCAATTGTTTAATATTTTAAAAGAGAGTTATTATACCAAGCTAAAGTTTTGCAGATTTTTAAAGAAATTTTTGTAATTTGTCGGACCCCTCCATGAATTCTTATCCTTCTTTTCTGTGGCTTTCCTTTTTTCCCATGACTGAAGTTTCACGGATGATGTAAAAAAGAAAATCATACCTTTTAATCGATTTTGAGAATGTCTGATTGGCTCGCAAAGCTTAATATAATCAGCTATAACTTGATATCTCACACGGAGAACTATCGAAAATATTGCAGTTTGTTATGGAAACGAGCAGTCCTGATGCCCTGCTATCCTGTGAAAGCATCTGCTTAGGTGCTCTTTTCAGTTTGAAAATTCATTTAGACAGTTGATTCGACAATTATTGAAGACCCTTGTTGTTGGAGAAAGGGCATCATCAAATCTACGCAATGTTTTGCATAATGATTCTTGTTATGTTGCAAATAAATTTTTGTTGAAGTAAAAATTGAAAAAAAACATTGCCGAGAATTAATTTAGCATAACCCCTTTCAAATTTGCAGCTGAGATTTCTTCAGAAAGACAGTTGGACTGCCGAAAAAAAATTCTCATAGGCTTCGGAGCTAAAAAAAAAGTGGGCAGCGGTAACTACGGCATTAGCGGAGGCCTCGGCCTACTCATTGGACTCATCATCATCGCCGGTTCACTCTGCATTCCAAGATTCACATACTCAGATTATGATTCACATACTCAGACATAATCATGGTTCGCATACTCATCATTCACATGCTCAGACTCACTAAACTCATCCCAAATCAACTCTCGCCGACCTGCTGCCTGGTCTAATTCATCCCTGAAACATCAATTGATGAAGTAGAGAGCATGATCACTTCCAGGAATGGGCGTCTACCGCGAGGCCTTAGCCGGAAGTCGCGGAGGTACGATTGTTGGTGGAGTGCTGGCAGGGCACGTGTTCATCTTCTTCCTCACCGGCATCTCCGGCTTGGAGCGCGAACTCATCAACGACAGCTTCCAGGTTTACCCTTCATTCCATCTCTTCATCTGAGGTGGAGGCTATTACAGGGTTATCCACCTAATAGGAATCGCTCACTTTGAGCAGCTGTAAAATGGCTTCTAGGAGGTCTGGGAATGATTTTCCAGTGGGAGCTTAAAATTTGAACCTTTTTTAAGAATTCCACCAAAAATAGTTTAGCATAGTTCAGAAAGTTGGAACCAAAAAATGGAGGTGTCAAAAAATTATTGGAACTGCTAGGAAAAACTGAGCGGCCAGGCGTCCAGCAGCAGGCCAAGCTCCCCCTCTTCAACACAGGAGACCCAATATCATCCGCCAGTTGCCCCAACTTGCTCCTGTGTTGAAGAGGGGGAGCTTGGCCTGCTGCTGGACACCTGGCCGCCCAGTTTTTCCTAGCAGTTCCAATAATTTTTTGACACCTCCATTTTTTGTTCCAACTTTCTAAACTATGATGTGAACCCATTTTTGGGGATTTTCCTGCAATTTTTGGTGGAATTATTAAAAAAGGTTCAAAATTTGAAGCTCCCACTGGAAAATCATTCCCAGACCTCCTAGAAGCCATTTTACAGCTGCTCAAAGTGAGCGATTCCTATTAGGTGGATAACCCTGTAGATGGCTTGACAGGCACGTCTGTTCCCCGAAGTGGCGCTGTCCCTGATGGCTGCACTTTTGGCCGCCTTGAGTGTGCATCGCGTCTGTGTCACCGTCTGCTTCATCACCTCCGCGGCCTTCCTCTACGCTGCCATCCAGGTAACGACGAGAGCTTGGATCACAAGCTTGATGTTCGGTGCAGTTTGGTCCGGTTGTCCAGTTTGGTCCAGTTGGATCCTGAAGTTAGCCAGCTGGGTCACTTTGGGTGATTTTATTGTTTGGGAATTAGGCGGCAAAAAGTAGGAGACAAACACGATAGGACATAACTTTGCGCGGAATACGCTTGTAGATGAATTTATAAAAACAACATCAGAAAAACCGAATTAACGTGAATCAATTGAAGGCTGAATAATTCAAAAAGTTGAAACATAGGATGACTGAGTGTGAAAGGTAATTGCAGATCTCCAACCGCCGTTATGCCATGGCCGCCGCGATGGCAGTGCCTGTCTCTGCCTCCAAGAAGCGCAAGTGAATCGCCTCAATTCACGCCCCACGATAATTGGCAGATTTGGTTCATTAGGAATCATGTCCATTCCAGTTGACTTTGTTACCTGCCTGTTTTGTTTCAATTGTCGGGTGAATGTTTCATTTAATAAACATTAGTAATTCACAAATTCACTAGAAAGATGAACGAGCCTGCACACATGCAACTTTGACTAATATACAACTTCATAGCAAGAATGGCAAGAAGCATTTCAGGATGGCAAGAAGGGTTCGTGGCTTGCACCTGTGTTTGCCTCCTGTTCAGTATTCTGCGACATAGTAAAGGTTTGCAGCTGCTAAAATGTCCCTAAATGTCCAGGAATGTCACGGGCCCCAGGAGGGCCCCCCTGGGGAGCCCCTGAGAAGGCCCTCCTGGGGAGCCCCTGAGAAGGCCCCCCTGGGGAGCCCCTGAGAAGGCCCCCCTGGGGACATGGTCATATGTCTGGTTGAGTTTGAGGCAGACGGGATGGGCATGGAACCATAGGGCGCAGGTGTCACAGAGGAGCCAGTGGATGCTTGTCTCGCTGGCTTCAGGCCCATTGGCTCCATCGCAGCAGTGTGGGCTTAATACTAGCCCTTTGCACTTTCACCCTTCGCCTGTCGTGTCTCATGGATCCTGTGAGACTGGGAAGAAAGTGGCAGAGTGGGTTGAGGCCTCTGCACACATCCCAGGCAAAAGCACACATCCTTACTCCTAAGAAGCCCCCCCTGGGGAGCCCCTAAAAAGGCCCCCCTGGGGAGCCCCTGAGACGGCCCCCCTGGGGAGCCCCTGAGGAGGCCCCCTGGGGACATGGTAATACGTCAGCTTGAGATGGTGGTAGAAGGCAGTAGACAAGCTTTGTAAAATGAAAACTATTCGTCAGCATTGAGCAATGCAATAAATAGCTGAAGAGATCTGGAGAATTTCACAGGAGCCATGTATGAGAGGGAAGGTGCAAGCTTCTTGAGGTGGCTGTTGTTCTGCTCTGTGGCAGAGGAGTTCACATCCTGGAGCATTTCTACTGCCTTCTACCACTATCTCAAGTGGATGTATTACCACGTCCCCAGGAGGGCCTTCTCAAGGGCTCCCCAGGGGGGCCTTATCAGGGGCTCCCCAGGGGGGCCTTCTCAGGGGCTCCCCAGGGGAGCCCTCCTGGGGCCCGCGACATGTCTCTAAATGTCCCACCATATTTAAGCTCAAAAATAATTTTTAGGGAGTAAACAAAGTACCAAAAACTTTCTAAAAAGACAATTTTGAGAATAAATCAAATTGACAGGTGTGGAGTTGGCGCTGCCTTTTGGCGGTGCCACAGGGCTGAACAGCATTCGCTTTGGAAGTGAGACAAAGCTGAGCTCCTTCCTGCCCTCTACCCAGTTTCGCCTCCCATTCACCGACTTCCGCCTGCTCAAGCTGGACGCTCTGGGCAAAATCTTCGATCGCCCTCTTTATCGGGTTTATTTCAAATTTTATTTTTAGCTGCAAAAACGAACAATCTTTTCTTGGGCAAATTTAAAGGCCTTTTTTGCCTATTTTCAGATAGAAAAGAGAAAATATCTTTTTGCGCCATTTTATTCGGTTGCTAGATAAAAGCTCAAACAGAAAGCAGCTTTGAGATCAATGGTCAGGAGGGTGAGCCGACGATAGTGCACACAGAGCGGAGTTCCTTCCGTTCTATGGTTGGCAGCGGAAAGAGTGAGAAGCCGATGTCCGTTATCAATCTCCCCATGGCCCATTTCGCCCTGCCCTTCAGCAGCATCTTCGAGGAGCGTCAAGAGCTGCCCTAGTTTGCCAAATGGGCTATTTCTTGCTACAAATCATCATCGCATTCAAACTTATTCCAACCCATCAAATTAGTTTGTGTAAATTAAATTGCTCTTGAAACATCAAAAGATGAAGTGAAAATTACTATAAAACAGCTAAGGGCGAAAATTATTGACGAATCTCTTTTAAAATTATGGAAAACTCAAGGAATAAAGGAAACTGCTCAACAAATGTATCCCCTCCAGGCAGTTGTTGTAGAATTCCCTCTTTCTCAGGACTCTCAGCACTACTTTACTACTTTTATCTAAGCCTTAACCGTCTCATCCTTAACCAAAGCCTCAGCCTTAACCTAACCCTAAATGTCACTATGTTTGTGCGTTAACCAAAGCCAAAGCCTTTTTGAAAAACGAGAATTACGGAAGATTACAAAGTCCACGGACTACTCCAACTCAACCTTCCCTTGAAGCATCAGTCGAGCGGGTAGTGTGCTTCCCACAATAGATGAGTGCGGTCTGCAAGGCCCAACGCCTGAAAGAGAGTCGGGCCAAAGAAGGCGGGAGGCAGAAGCCTGGGGGCCAGTTCCGATCGGCCGAAGGCGGGAGTAGTGGCCATCTGGTGTTAAGCATGATTCAGTGTTAATTGGCGGGAAATGGAGGCTTTGAAGTCCATTCTTGCGAATAACGCAGTGGAAGGTTGCTTCATGGGCTGACAGCGTCTGAAAATCACAATTTGTACAGAGCCACTTTGGTAATATTGCCAGACTGCCCAGGTGAGCTTGAATAAAGTGACGTGCAAATAACAAGCGACTTATGCTTGTTGAGCATTTTGAGCACTCCATAGTGAATCGCTTATGATTTTCAAGCTTTAACTTTTTGTGAGAACATGAGTTTTTTATCTCATCTAAGAGTGTGCTCGATCTACCTCCTTTCGCTATGAATTTTGGGCAATTCCTAACTGCGGCACAGACATCGAGGAAGACTTGCCACAACCTCCGCAACTTCAACCTAAAATATCCCAGGGATCTGGGATGAGGTGAATATTTCAGTGTGGGATCGGCGCTTGACTTCGTCTTCAATGATGTTGCAAAAACATTGAACCACTACGGTTAAGTCAAGGAGATAGTTCTGTTCAAAAGCCCATTGCTAAAAGACTGCGGCAAATTTCCAAGCCATTAACTTATCAATTGGTCAAATTGCTTTTTTACACATTGGGACAGCTAGCTAGACGTCAATGCAGATCTCATTTAAGGTCAGCATTTTTAAGCGGATTAACTTGTGCTCCTGCTCCTTTAGTTTAACCATTGAGCTTGCGTCACGTTCAGCGTCAGCTTCTCTTTGCACCATGCCGACTTTAGACTTTTCACAAAAAAGTTGTTCGTCATAATTGGCCTGGCGCGAGGGAGCAAAGCGACCGTCAGCGCCCAGGCCCTCTTTTCGACCCAGGTGTATGTTTTGAGGGTTAATGCTAGATCTTGAAATTGATAAGGGTTTTTCTCATAACATATGAATTCAATCGCTCTGATTCTTTTTTCATTGGAAAGAGCATCCTCGAATTAGTCTGTACTCGCGAGAAACTGCCATAAAGTTTACAATTTGGTGTAGAAAAATGCAAAACAAAGTGCCGTCCGAACTCCTTCCCTGCTGCTGCCCTGCTGCTGCCCTGCTGCCCTGCTGCCCTGCTGCTGCTTCGCATCTGCTAATGAACGAGAGTAGGTATTCAATTTATCCCCCCACCCCCCTATCCGGTCCTTGGGCTTCAGGTATTCGTTTAAAACTCATAGCCCTTCAATTGACCAGTTTAGCATAGGTACCAGTGGTGTAGTGGTGTAAGCGGACCGGTGGCTGGTTGAAACTGGCAGGTTCGAATCCTTCTCGTGAATAAAGTTTATTTTTTGTATATTTGAAGTTGAGGAAAATAACTGGTACCATCGGCAAGCCAAAAGTAAAGATATTTTCTCCTGAAAACCGATTCCCTCAAGTTAATTTTTTTTTGCATGATTATTCACTTTCCAAACTTTCGTTTTTTTTAGCTAAATGGTGTCTTATTCGTTTATGCAAAAAAAAACAATTAGAAGAAAAAAATTGAAACAAGTCTTGTGTATGTTTAATGTTGAGGAAATAAATGGTACCATCGGCAAGACGAAAGTAAGCTCTTTTCTCCAAAAAAAAACAAATGCCCCGAGTGTAAAGTCAAGGAAATTTCCCTACTACGAGTGGAATCTGCTGTGTCACCTGTATTTTGTTTGAGCGCGCATGAAAAGAGCTCTTGAACTGCGCGCGAAAACAAAATGCAGATGCCCCACAAGCAGATTCCACTCGTAGTAGGGAAATTTCCTTGACTTTACACTCGGGGCATTTGTTTTTTTTTGGGAGAAAAGAGCTTACTTTCGGCTTGCCGATGGTACCATTTATTTGTTCTTTTTTTCGCAAACAATAAAACGCAAATAAAACACGAAACAAAATTTCAGGCAGAGGCTAACGCAATACTACCGAATAAAGCACCGCTTTCTGCACAACTGCTCCAATCAGTTCGAAACCATACACTCAACTCGATGGAAGCAAACTAAAATAAGAGGCAGAAATAGAGGTAAGGAAATGAAAATAGCTATTTGAAATGGTGAATGATAGGGACAGACGCCCAGGACAGCTCGTCGTAGTAGGCTCGGTCGCAGCTCAGCTCCACTCAGCGCCAGGCCTTTGTAGCAGCCGCTGACGGAGCTGGCACTGCCCAGCATCTCCGAGAAGCCTTCTGCAAATTAGGTCTTTGACATACTTTTCAATTAGAGATAATTATTTGCATGTAAAGGATGCTTGACAAATATGGGCTTGGCTTGGAATTTTCTAGTCAGAACAGAACCATCAAAATTTAAAATTAGTTTTATCCCTTTAGATCAATATGATCAGGGATTTGATCAGCTAGACTTTTGCAACTGCTGACTGTTGGACATGGACTAGAAGGATGTGTAAGGCGAAACCAGGTGCACCGCCGAGGTAGAGTTGTGGCGCTTGCAAGGCCTGGAGAAGGTCTGGGGCGGCTATCAGAGGACTGGCTGCCTCGCTTGAGTCCAGGGTCAGCAGCAGCTGCAAGCCAACCACCGTCCACACAGGCTCACAAGGCTGATGTTTCAAGGAATTATTAAACACTGAGCGAATTGCAAATCAATTAATGGTCATTCGTATTGTCCAGAGTCTAGTGAACCTCGCTGTTGTGCAGGACGAAGAAGAGGCGATGCCAGGCAAAGTCGCAGAGACTTCCGCTGCTGGGCAGCTGCAGTCCGCCCAGGTAGCGGCCTTCCCTCTCCACTCTCAGCGACACCTCAAGCACAGCTGGATAGGCAAGAGGAGTTGAGAGCAAAGGAGGCCGTGGCTCAGCTGAACATCCAGCAGGAGCTCGCTGGCGGCACCTTGCAGGAGGGCCAGGCGTCCCTCCGAGTCCGCAGTGCGGAACATCAGCTCCAGCTCCAGGGCGTGCGGCTGGGACAGGCCTGCTTCTGCAAATGCGCCCTATATTGAATCGAAATATGTGAAATTATATCAATCTCCAGACAGCGTTCATGCTGATGTTTCTACATTTTATGGCTTGATTCAGTCCGATCTCAAAACTAATAGTCCTATGGTGAAGTCCTTGTTGAAATCAGACTTTTTGCAACTATCAACAATCTCAGACAGAAAGCAAATCAGCAACAACAACAGCAGTCGCTCGAAGAATGTGCCGTTGTAATTCCCTAAATGACCAGCAGAAATAGTCTCCTTCGATCAAAGGGGTGCAACCCTACGGGGTGGCAATACCCTTTCTCTAATGTTACTGTTTTTTGGCGCAAGCGTGTTTTTTGTGTTGCTATGTGCCCAGCTGTTACCCTAGAGAAAGAGAAAACTGAAAGGCGAACCATAGATGGCGTAGCCGTCCTTGGGTACGTGGAGGGATTGATCAGAGACTGCGCTGGTGTCCAGAGTAGAGCAGCCCGAGCGTAGCGCAGTAGGTTGAGCTGCTTGGCCTTGAAGCGGAGAGCTCGCAGACAGCCCACAAAGCCTGGCTCCGTGAACCCGCACCGCTGCCTGGAACGCTGATGTTTCTTCCACACAACTTTGCATTCTTCTGCTGTAATGTTAGCCAGTTGGGATGCATCAAATTCGACAAATTCAAGTAATTTAAGGCAATTTAAGCGGTAATTAAAAGTAATAAAAGTTATTAAGTAATTTAAACGGTAATTTAATGCTTCCTTTTTACGATCCAGGCTATTACCCCAAGAAAGCAAAGGCCATGTGTAAAGCTTTCACTGGCCTAAGAAACCTTACGGATAGGCTAAATTATGATAGTTCACTGAAATTTTGCCAATCTGCAGCGCTTTCTATTGCTTTGCACAGAAAACAGTCTCCTTGAAGTGGAAGAAATATGGTCAACAGGAGTTTGGCAGGGAATCCGGCGGCAAAGAATCGGCGGCGGAGGATGCGGATGGAGATGGGCGCCTTGCCGGACCTCCCCTTGTCCGCCTTCAGGCTCATCACTCGCTGCCGCTTCTTCATCCGCACCTCAAACAGCAGCCTCGGTCCAGTTTTTCATTCCAAACACCACTCAGGGAAAATACAGCCGGCACATGTTTCGTAAATATGCTGCCTTTCGCCAGTCTACAGAGTAGTTCAATGGGCTCTAGGCAGCTAGCGCTAAAAAAAGTGTAGCTAAGTTCCGTCGTCGAGGCGAGGGCCGTCCAGTATGGTGGCGGAGCGAGTGCGGTTGGCCTTGCGAATGTCGATGACCAGGCGGCCATCGTGGAGTTGGAGGCGAATTAACTGCTGGAACTTCTTGTTCGCCCAGAAGAACAGCAGCCCCTCGCTCTGCCGCGTCTTGAACTCCAGTCGGATCGTCATGCTGCAACACGGCTGCTGAATCAGGAGGCACATTTTCGCGGGAGAGCAGAATTAGCGACTATCTCCAATTACATCCTACTGTGAATCCACTGTGAATGTGAGAACACGCTGACCAAAACCAGGCAGGTCAAAACCAGTTTTCACCGGATCCAGCTTTTTTATCCAAATGTAACGAGTACTTTGGAGAATTCGTCTTCGAATTCTTGATTCCTTTTCCATCAGAGACAAGCAAACTGGGTCAAAACGAGAGAGGAGAAGGGTAGAAAGGAATCAGTTACTTGTCGGGCTTGGTGTAGATGCGTCCGAGGGGCTTGAGGCTGACCTCGGAGTAGCTCTCGCCCTCCTCCCTGTCCCCGAAAGACACTGTCGTCTCCAGCCACGACTCCCAGTTCGGCACACCCTTTTTCCCGCACTCTACCGCTGGTCGCTTTTTCTCTGCAAACACTATTGGATGTGATTAGTCAAACGATGTTTCTACCATTTGCCACTTTGGTCCTTGAAAGTGAGAAATCGATCTATAAGTGCCAATGAAGCTTGCAAAATGTGTCGCAAAATACGGCAGCAAGCGTTCAGCATTGAGCATGTGTCCTACTCAGACGCAAAAGCCCGTCGGAAAGATTTGGGCCTGCCAATGTGGGTATGCATTTGTTACCTGGTCGGATTATGTTTCAGCAATTACGTAACAAAACTGTTGACATATATTTCTTTGATCCGTTGTCGGCTCAGTTTCAGTGGCAACCTGTCGGGGGGGGGGGGGGGGGCAGGACCGCCAGGTCGTAGTGGAGGAGGGGGCGGCTGGCATCAGCCTGGAGCGGCTCTTCCACAGGGGCTGAAAGGAGGCGGCAATGAGGCAAGCGAGGGTGTGCAAGCGCCCAGATGGCAGGGACAATGGATGGAGCAAGCGGGGGAAAGGAATGGGGGCCAGGATGCTAACTGGGCCCTGGCGAGGCTTTGACGGAGCAGGCGCCGATCTTGGTCCCCGCATGCGCCTCCGGCTTGAATTGGGCAACCATTTGAATTCTGCTCTCAGCACCAGTTCTAGGAGAATTGGGGCCGTTGAGGTGGCGGAAGAAAATTCTCCTCAGAAGGAGTCTTTTTTGGCCTGCATAAGCCTCACATTGGATGCCCCCTTCAAATGAAATGAAGTGTTGAAGTGGGCAATTGTTGTCCTCAGAGCTGCCAAAATATTTCTGGCAGTTTTCTCAGGGAGGCTGAGAAATGTAAACGAAGGAGTGAGCAAGAAAGTGGGCCAACCGATAGTTGAGGAATATGTCGGAGATGCAGCCGAGTAAGGGAACGACGGGCGTGGGCAGCTCATCAGTGCGGGCCTTGGTGCCGGTGGGCAGTCCGCCGAGGAAAAGCTGGGCCCGCTCCGATCCGATTGTGGAGGCATCGCTGAGTCGTCCTCTGGCTGCTTCCACGTCGTCCACGAACAGACGCACACTGCATTTCATTGCTCACCCTTACTCACATACATCAGTGGAAGCAGTGTCTGAGGTTTGGAATATGTCATGGGACCGGAATTATCCAATCCAAAATGACTGCAGGATGCTAGAAAATGAGTGAATTCGTGAGCATTCGGCCCCTAGCACACGATTTCAAGAGCTCCTGATGGCATCGACTGAGATTCTGAGAACTCAAATAAATGGCCAGAATTATGTTCTGGCCAGAAGGGGGCTTGAGAGTCTGGTCTGTGAAGGGAGAGAAAGGAAGGGCGATACTCTGCCTGATCGCGACGGAGGAAGACTGAGTGTAGTTGGCCGTCGGCGTAGGTAGCATCGGTGCGGAGGGTGGGGATGGTCTCCCCGCGCGCGCCCTTCGTTGGGTCTGTGCCCAGGATCAGCACCAGCGAACCTCCGTAGAGGTAGGCGGCAATGAATCTGACAAATCAATGGCTTCCTTTTTATCGAGAGGCATGGATGAGGCCCTGTCATTGAACGCATTATTTATCGGTTGCTGCTGACACAGCTATACTAGAAGATTACAGGGCCAGCTAGGTGCAGTAATGTTACGCCGTTTTATCTGTCACCTAATACTCTTCAATTTTTCAATTTTCTCTGTAGTAATGACATTCGTCATTAATTTGTGCCTTTTTGTAGCTTATGAAGTCACCAAAAGACAGCTCCCATTTCCCGCAGTCCTCAAATTGCTGCGGACAAATCAGCTGACCATATTTGGTCTAGGGTGACAGGCAAAATGGAGTGACCCTTGGCCGGTGATCTGTCGCCGCCTTCTGGCATAGGTGGTGACGCGGGAGCTTTGGTAGAGGAGTGTGGCGTTGTCCTGCTCTGTTCGGAAGCCAAAGGCCAGGCTTCCGTCCCCGGGCAGGCTCAGTCCGCTCAGCACCAGATGAGAGCCCGCCTCCCCTGAGAAGGACACCACCCGCTCCAGCGTTTGCAGACGCTCCTCCTGCACATTGCCTCTTACTCAGCCTGCTCATGTTTTGGACTGTGCTTATCACATTGTGCGTGGAGAGCAAAATAATTGTAGTGTTCTTCAACTTCTAGTAAGTAAACTGTTGATATCTTGTTCAGCTTCTTTTAAAAGTGTGGAAAGAGCTGACAAGCATTCGGCTGGCTAAACGTGGCTTGTTTAAAGCTATGCCGTTTAAACCTAGTTTTAATTCTTCTCCAGTTCCAGTTATCAGCGGTAAGTGACTGAAGATAAACCGGCATCTCTAGGGGCATATACCATGGACCAGTCAAACCTTCATGATGCAGCCCTTCTCGAAGTTGAGGCTTCTGGAGATGGTGGCAAAGTCCAGCGGTGCAAAGCGGAGGTCCGGCTGAACGCTCTCAATGCATCCATAGAAGCCCTCCCAGGCGACGCCGAAGCGGGACCAGGGCTTCCTGTCCATGGAGGAGGGGAGGCCGCCGAGGAAGTGGTCCGCCTCCCGGATGTTCAGCCCCGTCATGGCTCCAGGCGCCGCCGCCGTCACCTCGTCCGACGCGTCCACCGACAGCGACGCGTTCTGCTTCTCCCGCCGGGCCACCACCAGGTGCATATGGGGGTGGATGAGGAGGCTATTTGGGGAACTTGTATCAGAGAATGGCAATGATGGGACCAGGCACTTAGTTGCAAAAAGTGGATTTTCCTTGAGGTTTTTGTGCCAGGTTGGCTTAAAATGTATGCCTCTTTTCATTGGCTTTGGTGACTTTCGATGGAATCTAGAATTTATATGGAGGGAAAAATGCCACAAAATGTCTGCCTCAATTGAAATGATTCTCCTAAATTGCATCTAGCATTGGGCTGGCTCAAGCTAGAGCTCAAGCCTCAGGCTCAGCTGGAGACCTAAGAAGAGGCGAAACTGACCGTCATTGTAGGCAGAGCCGGTGCTTTCCAGGCGAACGGAGCTCTGGTCGCCGAGGTTGAACTGGAGGACGAGGCGGCCCTCCACCAGCTCCAGAGAGACAAAGTCCTGGTTCTCTGCCCCGCGGAAGTACAGGAGGCCTGTGGGTGAGTAGGCCGCGAACCGAACCGCCAGACTGAACCGCGTCAGCTCGTAGATCGACCCCGCATCCACCGGCACCTGCACATACACCTAACTCTATCTACTCACCAGTCCTATGTTTCAACTGCATATTATAATTGGCCTGGTTTAAAAATTTGTTTAATCGGAGGATGTGGTAAGCGCGATGAACATTGCTAATCGGAAGTTACTGTCGGCAATTGCCTTATTTAGATTGAATGGGGAATGAGCAGCGGCTGGTAGAGTGAACCTGAGCATAGCCGTCGCGGAACATGTAGCCCTGCTGCTGTGGGCTGCTCGGTCTGTAGGTGTCCACGTCTCCTTCACAACGGCCCGCCGTCTCCGTGAAGTCCCACAGCAACAAAGCTCGACCGCCCAGTTTCAGCTCACCCACCGTTCCTCTGCAACACCATCTCTTTCTATCCACTCATCCTCTCCCAACCTCAACCCAACCTCAGCCTCAACTTATCTCCCCATTAACCATCACTCAGCACGAAATTGCCCCCTTTATTATGAAACTTAATGGTCTGAATTAATCGATTGGGGTACATTTTAATCCTAAAGCTTTTTCACTCCTGGCTAAGCCTAGGCTATGCTGGGACACTTACTTCTCACAATTCGGCCTGGACTACAGATGTCCTCCCATCCCTGATGCGAATGCTGTTGTGATGCGAATGCTGTTTGCCGTGATGCGAATGCTGTTTGCTCCCAGTTCATTTACTGGTTGATAAATAAACAGAACAGAACAGAAATCCACTCCCGTCCCCTGCAGCTGAGAAGGCGGGTAGTGGGAACCTAAATTCGTAGCTCCAGGCAGTCTCGGGCTCCTGGCCGTCGCGAGCGCCGAGGCTGATGAGTGTAGTGCCGGGGCGAGTGTTGAAGACGCGGGCTGGGCCGCCGTAGTCCATGGACACATCCTCCGGGCCACGCAGCACCCGCTCCTCCTCCTTCCCCACCTCCACCACCGAGGCCGACAGGCTGCCCGCGTTGCCCTCTCTGCACAACCCAGCCTCTCTATGTTTCAGCCTCACTATTACAAGAACCAGAAATTGAAAATGCAATTTGTGATTCACTTCGATTGTCTTGAACCTTAACGGTGAACATGACTGAGTTCAAAATACAGTTCAAAATTGCCAAGATATGGAAAATGAAAAATATTTTGAAAGTATACCGCTGAAACACATATTGTGCCGTCCTAAATTAGTAAAAACCACGGGTATACTTTCCAATTTCAAGCCAATTTGGGAGTATACTTTTTTGTTGGTATGCTTTTTTGAACACTACCCTTTCTCCAATCCAAAGCCAGCCAACAAATGCAAAAGAAGAAAAATGGACGGCGCTAACCGTCGAATGGCAATGCGGTACCAGTGACTGGCCTCCGGCAGCCATTGGATGTTCTCAGGCAGGGTCAGCTGCTGTGCTCCGCCGCCCACGTCCCAGTGGACCACCAGACGCTGCTCGTGCAGTGTCAGCGCCAGGTACCTCAAGCACCAGCATCAGGTTGGGCTGGGCTTAGCATATCTGCTCACAAGGATGCCATTTCCCAGCCCCTAGTACTTCCGCATCAAATTTTCAATCCAAATCATTTACATAAAATTTTATTCCAAATTATGCAGCCGACCAATTTTTGTCGGATGATTTCGCCCCTGAGCGGAGCGGAGCCAGAATTGGAGCAGAATTGGGTAGAAAGTGGGTGCCAGGGCAAAGCTCAGACTGTGGCCAGATAAAAAGGAGGGGAACTCGGATGGCTGGGTGCGTCGCTTGAGGGTGCGGGTGAGGAAGATGAGGGCGTCGGGGACATCCCTTAGGGGTCCAGTGTTGCACTCGGAAATTATTTCCGATTCCGATTCCGATTAATTCCCAAGTCCCTTGGCTCAAAAAAATTTCAGATTCTTCCGATTTCCGATCCGAGGGAGGTCCCATTTCAGATTTAAGAAATGTGGGGGTACTTTTTTGGCTATTCTGGCTGTCAGTGAAGGTCATGCATGCCTCTGCGATGCCTCTGCGTTGCCTCTGTGACAGGGGGATGGCTTTGGAGGCGTCTGAAAGTGATACCAACCCGTTAACCTTGAGGCATCTTTGGCCCTTTTGTGCCCCATTTTGCTCAGCTCTCAGGCCTCACATGAGTCAAACTAGTCTGTTGGTCATGAATTTCTCTGACTGGGTAAAGATAACTCAAACATAGGAGCCTCCCTCCTCCTCCTTCCTCCTGTTGAAAAGTACATGATTTTAGGCAAGATGATGGGATATAGTAAGCAAGAGCACAATCAGAATGCAAAAAGGCGGGCTGAAACCTCGTTTCCCCCCATGGCAATGACCCCCCATGGAAGTTTCCCCCCCTCATGAAAGTTCCCCCCCATGATGGTCCCCCCCAAGATTTTACCTACCACACACAACCTGCGCTAACTCATCCCCTAGTTGATATGGCTTAGGCGAATTGTAGTCTTGGGGGAGGGGGGGGGACCTAGTCGTCGAAATCGATGACTAGTCCCCCCCTCCAAGAGTTTTGATGCCCAATCCCCCCCCCCAAGACACAAATTTCCCTGTTTAGACTGCTGTATCAACTAGGGGATGCATTAGCGCAGGGTTTGTGGGTAAAGGTGAAAATCTTTGAGGGTGGATTTTCATGAGGGGAGAAACTTTCATGGGGGGAAACTTTCAAAACATCCCTTGGGGGGGAATCCCATGGGGGGAACTGGTGTCAGACAAAAGGCAAGCACAGGAATGGTCTTTTTTCTATGGAGCCCTGTGGCATACGGGGGAGGGGTTCGAAACATTAGGAGGCTGGGTAATGAGCTTCCTATGTCATAACATTGCATACGGGGGAGGGGTTCGAAACATTAGGAGGCTGGGTAGTGAGCTTCCTATGTCATAACATTGCATACATTGCAGATGGGGGGGGGGGGGTTCGAAACATTAGGAGGCTGGGTAGTGAGCTTCCTATGTCATAACATTGCATATGGGGGAGGGGTTTGAAACAATAGGAGGCTGGGTAGTGAGCTTCCTATGACATAACATTGCATACGGGGGAGGGGTTCAAACATTAGGAGGCTGGGGTAGTGAGCTTCCTATGTCACAACATTGCATACGGGGGAGGGGTTCGAAACATTAGGAGGCTGGGTAGTGAGCTTCCTATGTCATAACATTGCATAGGGGGGAGGGGTTTGAAACATTAGGAGGCTGGGTAGTGAGCTTCCTATGTCATAACATTGCATACGGGGGAGGGGTTCGAAACATTAGGAGGCTGGGTAGTGAGCTTCCTATGTCATAACATTGCATACGGGGGAGGGGTTCGAAACATTAGGAGGCTGGGTAGTGAGCTTCCTATGTCATAACATTGCATACGGGGGAGGGGTTCGAAACATTAGGAGGCTGGGTAGTGAGCTTCCTATGTCATAACATTGCATACGGGGGAGGGGTTCGAAACATTAGGAGGCTGGGTAGTGAGCTTCCTATGTCATAACATTGCATATGGGGGAGGGGTTTGAAACATTAGGAGGCTGGGTAGTGAGCTTCCTATGTCATAACATTGCATATGGGGGAGGGGTTCGAAACATTAGGAGGCTGGGTAGTGAGCTTCCTATGTCATAACATTGCATACGGGGGAGGGGTTCGAAACATTAGGAGGCTGGGTAGTGAGCTTCCTATGTCATAACATTGCATATGGGGGAGGGGTTCAAAACATTAGGAGCCTGGGTATAAGTGGGGAGTTGTCCCCCACCTCCATCGAGATGCATACACTGCACTATCCTGGCCCTCAACCAGGGCTAAACTGCGCAAAAAAGGCCCTTCCTGTCGGAAATCCCTAAAAATATTTCCGATTTTTGAAATCGGAAGAAAATCGGAAGAATCGGAAAATTCTAAGTCATTTCCGGTAGACATTTCTGAGATTCGGAAATCCACAAAAATTCTTCCGATTCTTCCGATTTCTTCCGATTCTTCCGATTCTTCCGATTCTTCCGATTCCGACAATTTCCGGGAAAAAAATTTCCGAATCGGAAATAATTTCCGATCCGAGGGTCTTCCGATTCTTCCGATTTCCGATCTGGGCCTTCCAATTTCCGAGTGCAACACTGTAGGGGTCGGTACTTCAGCTCCACCGAGGTCACCGGGGACGGGGAGGCCGGAGAGATGTAGGAGCGCACACAACCGGAGCTCGGTCGAGACTGCAGCCAGTTTTGAAGTTAGACTTTCTTGTTGCTGTAGCTAGAGCTCAGTAGTTTCATCATCCAAGATTAGTAGCCTTGGCAGTTAAAATTTTATCGCAGGCCAAATTTAGCCTATCTTCCTACATACCCACCAACCCGATGTTTCAAAATATGAATGAAGCTAGATTCATAATGAATGAGTTAATGAATGAGACTGAGCTGTGTCACTTGACTGTCATGTTTTTGTTTGAATTCCTGGCAACCTTGACGGAGAGGCTGATGCGGGCGGCCTTGTCCCGGGCCTCGCGGATCTTCTCCTTCAGCAAGGCCAGGTCGGCGGCCAGACGACGCTCGCCCTCCGCATTGCTGGCCGCCTGGGCCAGTGTGGCGTTCAAACCTCCGGCTGCCGCCGCCTCCCTCAGCTTGGCCGACGCTGCTCGCACAGAGTCCGACAGCTCTCGAATCCCCGCTCCGTCCGCCTCACAACACCAGTTGATGAGTAGATGAAGGAGGGGAGGGAAGAGCGGAGAAGGGTCCGCCAGTTTTCCTAGGATTTGGCGAGCATAGAGAAAGCAAGCAAAGACTGGGATGAGCTGAGTGGTACGGAAAAGAAACAGTGCTGAAGGCAGTGAAGGCAGGTACAGCTGAGTGGTTTTTGTTTTGCTCAGCTGTACTGGCGTTCACTGGAAATTTCTACAGGTGGAAAGCAAGGAAGACTGAAACACTCGTCTCATTTTACCAGCATTTGCTGCTCTCTATCCAAAACACAAGCCTGACCTAATGCTTGAAAGCAAGTGCTGATGAAAACAGCCTCTTCCTATTTTCACCAGCACTTGTTTTCAGCCCAAGACAGCCCAATGAGCAGGTAGGCAGAGCAAACCTCAGCCACGGACTTGAGCTGGCCCTGGAGTGTCTGGACGCGATTGGCCATGCGGTTAACGCCGGCAGCGGTGTCCTCGGCATGGCTTCGGGCAGCTGCAGCCTTGCTCCTGACCAACTCCAGCTCATCGTGGGACTCGTCCAGCTCAGAGTAGCCGGAGCGCAGTCGCTCCAGCTCCTTCTCCCCCCGCACCAGCACCAGGTTCACGTCCCCCAGTCGGCCCTGCAAATGGAGACCAGAATTGAGGCCTAGAGCTCACTCTGGGATCACTGATGTTTCAGGCTAGAATATGTCCAAGAGTCGCTTGCTATTCTGGCAATCGGAACGTGACCGCATGAACCAGCAAATCTATTGTAGCCTTGATCCAAGAAAACCATTGAGAGTACCTGCTCAGATTCCGAAACTTAGCCAATCCCAACTAGCTCCTCGATGCAAACGGCCTCTGAAATTACCTCAAAGTCCTCAGCGGCGGCCTGCCCATCAGCATCAGTCTTGAGCTGGCGAGCCTCTTCCAGCAGGGCAAGGCTGCGATTGCGCTGCTCCCCAGCCGAGCGCACGATGGACTGCTGGAGGGGGTCGGAGGGATTGGCAGCCTCCTGGGTGGCCTGGGCGGCCTCCTTGGCAGCAGCAGCAGCCTTGGACGCGTTGCGGATCCCGTCCACGATGGCGTCGTACGCTCCGCCCGCCGCCAGCGCCAGCTCCGAGGCGTCCTTCGTGTACACAAAGGCACTGCAAATGCACCAGGGTGGTATAGCTGGAGGGCTGATCTTTCGTCGGCTCAATAGATTTGCTCAGGATATCAACTGAGCGATAGGTTTCTCATAATCAGGCATGAATGAAATTAGAAAATAAAGTGTAAATAAACTTAATTTAAGGATTAGAACAATACGTTTGCAAAGAGCAGTACAATGATGATCTTTTTTCTACGCCTTATTTTCAATGTATGTTCCGATTGGTTGAAAGTGCTCAATTCTAACTTCTCAATCTCGGCGCCCTGCCGCTGAAGCAGCTGGGCATGGCGCTGTGCGGGGCGGAGGTGCTGAAGTTGGTAGTCCCGGAGGAGCTGGTTGAACTGGGTCGCCTGCCGCTCGCACTCCTCCATGCCCTGTCAATTAGGGAGGCTGAGGGGTGAGTGAGGGAGAGTGGGAGAGGAAAGAGAGGCACTCACCTGCTGCACCTGGAACTGTAGGCTTTCGTTGACCTCGCGGAAGGCGTCGAAGGTGTTCAGGTTGAGGTTGCGCCCGGACTCGATGGCCTCCTCACCGAGGCGGAGGTTGTCCAAGGCCTCCTGCTCCAGGCCTATGCCGCGGCTCGCCACCTCAATGAGGCCATTGATCAAGTTTAGTTTTGTTTTTGCCTTATTTTACAAATCTTTGAATTTGGGGGGAAACTAAATCATCTAATATTTCTATCATTTCTTTTGACAAAATGAATTTTCTGATTTTGAGAAAATAATTTCGCATTACGGGCGCCAAAGCAGGGATTTAAAAAAGTCTAGGTGGCTCTTTCGGCAGATGAGAAGAAAAATTGAAGCCCTTTAGCTCTCCGAACCTGATCGAACTGGTCCTTGCGCTTCTGGTTGATATGGGTGATGTTTTCCTGACAAATGAAAAGAAGAGTTATTATCGTAGACGAGATTATCACAGACGAATTGTTATTAACGGCAACAATGTCATCCAGGCCTTCAACAATTTCCATCGCTCTGACTAGCCTGCACATCGCCCTACCCGCCTTAGCGGGGTTTCAAGAAGATAGTATAGTTCAGTTTGCATCATTTTTCACAGTATCTTATCCTGATTCCGTTGATTACCTATAGTGGAAGTTTGCATAAATTTATGCAGTAATCCCTTCGGTTCTTAATGCACAGTAAACCAGTTTCGCTCAACGTCTCAAAAATTACATAAATTATGATTTAAAGATTCTGTCAAGCTTGATCCCAGTCAAATTGTAAAAATCGAAAAAGCACAACACACCAGTGGCAGCCAGTTGGACAATTAGACAATAAAGAGATGGTGGGTAGGACGATGTAGAAGTCTCCACTGGCCTTCTCCTCCCACCAGGCTCAGGCCACCAGCCGTTCTCAACAGCTCCCAACGGCACACCGCAGAACGAACTCACCGCCTTCCAATATCACTGTTTTGTCCATTCACAGAAGCCAGGGATATATTTAGGTATCCTAAATTAATTTGTACATTCATTTTAGAAACACAATATTTTTAAGTCCGCGCGGCAGCAACTCAGCTTCTCCCACTCCAAAAGAATCGAGGTGGATATCCGGGGACCTTCTCTGTGTTTGCAGGACCCTGCAGGCCTCCAAGGGCGGGATTTGAAAGCGATGTTTTCCTTCAGCCTCTCCTTCAGCTCCAGGGCGGATTCGCTCGCCAAAAACACCGTGGACTCCGATCCTAGAAAACTCTGCAATAACTCTTCACCCATCCTACCATAGCCCACTTGCACACAAAACAAGTAGTTGGGATCATGCTGAGTTTCGAGGAAGGAAAATGTAGAATTTCAGAAGAAAGAAAACTGGGCTGATGTGGCGAGCTTGGGAAAAGGCAGGTCGCAACGGCCATTACCTAATGTTTCAGAGTGAACATAAAGCAAATGGAGGCTCGACAGCTCCAATTATTGCTTGAGAACGAGATTTACCTTTTCATAGTTTGCAATGACAGCAGCCTCGCACATCCCGATTCTCTTCTGCTTCAACGGCTGAAGGCTCATTGCTGCATCACTATTAAATCGCTGTTGCATTTTTGAGGAGAAATTTTATCACGCTAAGTTCTTATGCTTCTGTCTGGGTTGATTTTTAATTTTTGACCGCGGAGCGGCCCGAAGGGCCGCTCCGCGGTCTATAGAGGTTACTGATCTTTTGTCCTCAGGTATATATATAGAAGCTAGAAAAATTGCGATTTAAGAAAAAAATCAAATCTTTTGCTAAGAACATGCAAAGGCAAGCAGTTTGTTGGATATTTTGCTTTTGATTTTAGTTTCCTCGATTAATAGAGGAAACAATTTTATATTTTGTGTTTTAATATGAGCTTTTAAACCATAAAATTAGGCAAGTTATGGCCCAAATGATAAGGAGACTCAGATTTAGCACAGGCTGCAGCCAGTTTGGTAGCTAAGATTCCTTTACATTTTTGCCCATAACTAGCCTCAAACTTAACCAATAAAAATTCTAAAGACATTTTTGGGACCGTGAGAGTTTGCTCTTTCAAAACAATATAAATTTATTGCATTTCTTTATATTTTTTAGTTATGAAATTTGATAGTTTGTAATTTTTGTAATCATTGGAAAAATAAGCCCAAAGTAGGAAAGTGACATTAACAATTTTCCCAGAAATGAAAAATATGGACATTTTTGCCCCTGGAACAGCCCTGAAAAATTTGCTTTAGGGGGGTCCACAGACATTTATTTTGCTATTTTCAAACGCTTTCAATTTACTTGGCGCATTTTTAAACAATAATTTTTCTAGCTCTCTTCAGTCAATCAATCATAAAATGCATAAAGTTGCATTTGATGACCTCTCCTTTTCAGGACATAAACTAGAGACTTAGGGCAAGGTTTCCTGAAAGTATGAACGACTTTCAACTATTTAAAAGCTCACAGCAACTCAATATATTTTGACAAATTTTAGCCGAGCCGGGCTGTAGATGTATTTCCTTGACTTTTTGCTCGAGGCAATTATAAAATTTGGAGAAAAGAGACCAACATTTGGCTTGCCGATGGTACCAGTTATTTCTTCCACTTTTAATATAGTATAAAATATATGAATAAAAAATAATTTTTTATAATATATGGAAAATAAATAAATAAAAATAAACTCATTAAAAAATTATAACAAACATAAAAGAATCAAAAATGTATTAAGATATTAATGGATAAAAAATTTTAAAAAAAACATAATTATTTAAAAAATATAACAAAAAGAAAAGATTCGAAAATCAAAAATACAATTCAAATTTATTGGTAAACTAACATATTTTTGTGAAATTTTCATGATTTATGCTTAGGGCAATCGATTTTTGGGATAAAAGAGCTCTAATTTTGACCTGCCGATGGTACCAGTTGTTTTTTCAACTTAAAGTTTCCAAAATAAAAATGATTGCCTAAGAAGGATTCGAACCTCCCAGTTTCAACCAGCTGTTTAATTGCTTAGACCACTACACCACGGATGAATATGCATAGCTGCTTAACTGAAGACTTATGAATAAAATTCAATACATGAGGCCCAAGGACCCGGGGGGGGGTGAGTGGGGGAAGAAATGAATACCTACTATCGTCCATTGAATAGATGCGGAGAAGAAGAAGGAGGAGGAGGAGGAGGAGTAGGAGTTCGGACAAATGGTTTTTTACAAAATTTACTACAATTCTGCTACTTTTCAGCGATTTCTCGCGAGTTTTGGTCAATTTGATGATGCTCTTTCCAAATTCCAATGCAAAAAGAATTAGAAAGATTGAAGCTCCCTGTGACGAGCTAGAGCCTTATCAAAATTGAGATCTAGCAATAACCCCAAAAACGTACACCTGGGTCGAAAAGAGGGGCTTTGCGCTGACACTCCGCTTAAGCTCCATTCGCGCCAGCCCAATGTGTGGTTCCAGAGCCCGGACTCAATGGTTTTTCAACCAAATTGGCTGAAATTTTATATGAAGGTCCGTCTGGGTGGTGGGTAGGAGGGTTTTTCTGGGCATGGTCTAATTTTTATTTGTTCTGGATTTATGGCCAAAAAACCTCGAAAATTGAGACCTTTAAATTTGAAAATTTTTCGAAAAGGTGTATTTTACTTTAATTAATCATTTATTATTATTTAGATTACTTTTATCATTTAAATGCCTCAGAAACCAAAACTAGACCTGGACCAATTTGTTACTTTTTACTTTTGTTTGCATTATATAAGTTTTTCTTGAGCCTACATGCTGATTATTCCATTCATTGCTTAACAAGGTGAATAAGGCCGCGCATCTATTGGCGATAGCCGATATTACTTTGTTTAACCTCCCCTCAAAATGTGGGGTTAAAAATTTTTGTGCTCAGGCCTCCAAAAATTCTCACACCTTTCAAAAAGGCTGTCTTATGCTTTTGCAAGAGAAAATGTAACATTAACTCAAAGATAACAAAATTTCAAAATTAATTTTACTCATTTCATAACTTGGGCTCATAACTTGGGCCAGGAAGCCTTAAAATCAATGCTGTAAACGGCATAGAGATCGCAAAACTCTGCTCTATCGAGCTAATAGGTTTCCCAAAAATCACCAAAAAAGTTCTCCACCGGTTTTTACGAGTTGTCTAAAACCTTTTATACAAGGTCTCTTAAAAGCTAGAGATATAAGATTACAATTGAATAAGAGAGCTTTTGTGAGATTTCAAAAAATAGTCGAATTTACCTTGTTTCTAAAAGAAATTGACAATTTTCAATCAACACCGGCACGAAAACAAATCGTACGTACAAGCTTGAAATCCTGCATGGTCAAAGAGGCATTGAAGGAAGGCAGGGCACTGAATTAGGCAGACTCAAGGGAGCTGGTGATTTGACTTGGATGGGAAATTGGGAGAATGATGTTCGGGTGTCACTTCCACTTGTCGGAGTGTTCTCTGCGAGCGTCGGGATGGAGCTGGTTCTTGAGGCCGCCGAGTACGTGGCTGGAGGCCCTGGAGAGGAGGAGAACAGGACGCAGCAGTGTCGGCGTTGCCTGGCGCAGCATTCCCAACACCGCCAGCCGACCTCGGGACACCTCCTCCAGACCCGCCAGCTGCACCACCTCCACCGTCTCCGCCGTGCCCTACACTCCTCTACCCTGCTGCTGTTTCCTATCTGAGAGAGCTCCTTAAGAGACCTCTCTGAGTAGGTCATAGGCCATGCCGATGCCTTCGCGGAGGTCCAGTGGTTGTCGGCCAGGCTGACGCATGGGATCTGTGGCGATCATCCGACGCCCCGGCGGATACTCCGGCGTCACGATCTCGAACAGCAGACCGGCTGCCCCCTTTCAACCCCACCACTCTTCTCATGCACTATTCCTTCCCATGGGTTGGCTTGGGAGGACCTGGACAAGGCCGAGGAGGCCGGAGGTGAGGTCGATGGCGGCGGTGACGGTAGAGATGCCGAAGGAGGTGGCGCCCTGCTGGAAGCCCTTCACTACATGCCCTTCTCCTCGCCACTCCTCCATCGGCAGGACGAAGAGATCCCGCAGACCGCCCACTGCACCTCCTCTCCTCATCTTCGCTTTGGCGGAGGTGAGAGGGAAAGAGGAGACAAATTTGGGTGACGGAGCTGAGCGGACCCACGGATCCCACCACGCCGGGCAACTGATTGCGCACGATGTCACTCAGCCATTCGTCCCGCATATATTGCGCCACCTTCACAGCCAATCAACTATCCTCCTCATAGAGCTATTGAAAAGTGGGCAGATCTACCTTGTATCCCTTGAGCCCTTTCTTGTTGTGGAGTTCCTTGAGGGTGAGCTGGGTGCAGCGTAGTTGGCTGAGACCGAGTAGGAGTCCCTCTAGACGATTGGCAGAGACGGCCTGGTGGTCGAAGCGCGCCTTGCCCTCGTAGTCGATGCGCAGAGTGAGCGGTGGCGAGAAGCTCACCTCCCTATCAACCCTTTCGTTCCATTCACTCCCCCATCATTCAAAGGTGGTAGGGTGAACGTGAAGTAGAGTCCGGCGGGTGAGAGAGAGGAGTCAGCCTCCCCGTGGCTGAGGAACTGACGAAGGCTGGCCTCCACCTCGGGGCCATCTAAGTGCCCAGAGCCACTGACACTGGCTGCCATTTCCGGCTCATCACCCTCCAGGGTTGACGAGCTTTGCTGGAAGAGGGAAGGGTGAGGCAGGGAGAAGATATGAAGGGAAAGGAACCTTGGAGAAGCGAACGACGGGCTGTTGATCATCATTGTGGCTGGTGAGCATGCAGATGGAGGGAGGAGCCTCGCGGAGACGAAACTCTTCGGAGACAGTTGAGCTGGCTCCTATGCTCTCTTGCATGAAACTCGACGTCGCAAAAAGGCCTGAAATCAGTGAAAAAGTTGCATAATGCAAGAAATGAGAAACAATTGAATGAATGATACCAGCTAATGTAGCGACGCTTTCGTCCATGTCACCGGTGGGAAGGACGGGGCATGGAGGCTCAACTCCAACTTCATCCTGGACCAGAGTTTCGCCTCCAATTGCCGATTATCTTCACAAATTGATGGTCCAGGAAAATATGAGCCACTTATTGGCGGCATAGGAGCGGTTGGTGGGCGCTGCGGCAGCTCCAGCGTTGGCCGGGCCTCTGCTTCCAAAGAACTCCCTGCTCCTCAATTCATCACCAGTTGCAATGGCTGATACAGGCCCTGCGTATGGTAGAAGTGACTTTGGGCAGAGTTGGAGGGTGTGAGAGTGGCGGCGAAGTCGGTGGCCCAGTCCTGGAGGAAATAGAGGGTGTCCTGGTCCAGGTTGATGCGGATGGGCAGGGTGGAGATGCGAAGGCGTGCCTCCCCCGGCTGCGTCTCCAGACACCGGATCCCCAGCATCGGCGACTGCGTCTGTCGCGGCTTCTGAGGCCACCAGATCCAATTGAAGAAGGGATAAGTGAGGACGGAAGAAATCGGGGCAACGCTTTCAGTGGCATATTGGTAGAGGAGTTTGTTGATGCTGCTGAGAGCCATGTTGTCGGCAATCTCCACATCCTGAATGGTGAGCAGGCGACGTGAGGTGACGGGAGCGCCGGGCCCAAACAGCTCGTACAGCAACGATACCTAAGCCCTCACTGGTGGTGGAGGAAAGGATTTGTTGAGGAAAACCTTGGAGAGGGTGAGAGTGACAAGGACGGTGTGGTCGCGTAGTTTGCCGCCCCTGGGTCCCTCCTCCCGCTCACCGAACAGCTGTGTTCCACGGGCACGCGAAAGGCCGCGGGCTGAGTACGGCTTCTCCCTCACGTGGCTTCCGACGTCCGAGCCCCCGTAAAGATTCACCTCCACGCTTAGATCCTGCACCCAACTTATTGATCTTTCACGTCTAAGGTTTATAACAAGGCGCATAATTTTTACATCGATTTCATTTTCGGACAGATAGATTCTTCATTCAAGTCACAAGGAAATATCGGCTATAGCCAATAGATGCGCGGCCTTTTTTACCTTGTTAAGCAATGAAATGAACAATAAGGAACTCAAGAAAAATTTAAATGACTCAAACTCAATCAGTAACAAATTGATATTGGCCTGTTTTGGGTTTCTGAGGCTTTTAAATGATAACAACAATCTAAATAATAATCAATAATTAATACAAGTAAAATTTAATTTTTCGAAATATTTTCGAATTTCAAGCTCTCGATTTTCGAGGTTTTTTGATCATAAATCTGGAACAAATCAAAATTGCGCCAAGCGCACAAAAACGTCCCGAGCCACCACCTAGACGGACCTCCATGCAAAATTTTAGCCAATTTCATTGAAAAACCGAGGAGTACGGGCTGCGGTACCACACATATATATATATATATATATATATATATATGCGGACAGACAGACGAAAAATGGGGTAACTGTATAAGCGGGCCTTGGCCGCCCGCCGCTCCGTGCAGGGCGCCAGAGCTCCTCCGGCCTCCGGGCACGGGCGCTACAGCCCCTACGCTTCGCCTAGCATGCTTTGCATGCTAGGCTACGCTCCGGGGCCTCCGCGCCCATGCCCTACGGCCTCCGGAGCTCTGACTGCCCTGCCCGTCGCGGCAGGCGGCCTGCGGCCGCGCAAAAATGTAGATAAGTACCTTTAAGAGGTAGCGCAGAAGCGGTGGCGGACAGTGGGCTGGGAGTGGGTGAGCTGGGTGAGAGCGTGAAGAATTGGGCGGAAAGTGGTTCTCCTGGATTTTCAGTCCTCCCTTCACCAAGGCCTGGCCCAAAAGACGGATTCGCGCCTCACCCGTCCGCGACTCAAATTTAGCAGATATCTCTTGAAAAGAATTGTAATGGTCACATGAAGCATACTCGGACACCAGAGCCAGTGATTTCGTCCACGATGCAATAGTCCTCGTCAGTAAGTGAACTGCTACGAGACTCTTTCTCTGCCCTCTCAACGCCCTCAAAACACACCGACTATTAATTCTGCTAGAGAATGGTGGAGGGAGTAAGTTGATTACGCTCTCCTCCATGGCGGCATCCAAAAGAGCAGAGCGATGCAGCACCGCATTTGGATCTTCCACAACAGCAGCTGGCTCACTCTCCACTCCTTCCTCCTCCATCGCCGCCTCTACCTCTTTCTACAATTCCCCTTTCACAGCTCAGTCATAGAAGTATGGGCCTAAAAGGATCCCCGCGAACCTGTAAATGCTCCTCCGCACTTGGGCTGATAGGTGCCTGTGCGTTGGTGTCGGGGGGTAGGAAGAGATCGCTGCTGCTGGTGCCTTGCTGTTGGGTTGGCGGAGCTTGGCACTCGGCGGCCAGAGTCTCCAGGAGACGAGCCAGTCGCCCGGCTGCATCCGCACAGAGCCAGAGACGCAGACGATCGTTGCGCAGGCTCAGCTCCAGCCACGGCTGCTGAAACCTCCCCTGCTCAATTTAGTTGTACTACTTCTTTAACCCAGACAAAGCGAGCCTTATGCAGGATGGGCTGTTGGCTGGGGTTGCTGAGCTCCTCCGAGACGAGGATATCGAAGTCGAAGAAACCGGTTTTCAGCAGACAGTTGTAGGCGGAGAGATCATGAGGGGCTTCGGCCGCCTGGAGTTTACTTCTTTTCATCCCTATCCCAACTGGTGGGTGATTAAAAAGCGGTAACCTCGGCCAAGTAGAGTCGCGCATCCTGCAGCAGGCAGTGTAGACGCTGAGCCTTGGCGTCTTGGACGATGTAGGCCTGGAGGTCCAGCTCCTCCAGCCACAGCCTCGCGTGCAGTCGCTCCCCCTCTGCATCTTTCGCCGTTCAAGCTTCTCCAAACTGAAGGAAGGGAGACCGGGAAGAGAAGGGGTGGAGTAGGCGATGGCAGAGTGCCAGACGTGGACGTGGAGCTGGGTGAGGGTGCGCGGCATCTGATAGCCAGCTACGGGCTCGTCCACCACCGCAAATAGCTCCACCTGTGTGTCCCGGTGCTGATCAGTGCTGGCTATGAGGAGGTGAATGGACCAGTTGCATCAGCCACCAGTCGTTGGCGTCCTGTATGGGTCGCCCGTGGTGCATCGTCGTATTTCGCAATCCGATCGCCACCAGCATTTCCTCAATTTCCAGCAGTCTAGGCTAACCTTTTAGCACAAGGCAAGTATATTTTGATCGAAATCGATAAATGTAATAATTGCTTGTGAATTAGGGAAAACCTTGAGAGCATCCTGGGGCTTGTCGTGAAGGCGCATAGCGAGAGCTAAATTGTCTTCTTGTAGAAGGATGGCTCCAGTGGGGGTGAGAGCTTCGGGTGTCGGTTCGCCGACCAAAAGGCCTGGTCGTGATCCTGCCTCCTCGTCCACTGGCCGCCCGAACCCTGCCTCCGACACTCCGCTTTCAAAGCCTTGCACACCTCCGCTCTCCTCCACTGCAATGCATCCATTTCTCATTTCTTTTTCATGAATAGCACAGTCAGACCATGATTTATCGCGGTCAACCAATATGCAGGTGGCCCATGCAAACTCACGAAACATTACAAAGGCAGTTATGGGAATTTATTAGAATAGTGGAAAAGATTGGCCACCCAAATGCCAGAGCCAGAGCTGGTCCAGTGAAAGATGGACAAAGGCCAGGTTCACGTCGCCCTCGAAGCCCACCACCACGAACAGCTCCAGTGCTTTGCCAGCGAGGGAGAGCTCCCCGTGAGCCTCCTCGCGCCCCTCAAAGCCAGTCTTCTCTACCTCCCTTTTTCAGAGTAAGAGAGGTTGAGAAACTGGGATAGGGGCGGCGAGGACAGCCCTTCCGGCCGGTGCCCTGAGACTGAAGGCGAGGCGGGAGGGGAAGCGTCGTCGAGGCCCTCTACCAGCCATACTACCGCCCATGGAGCCACCCAGTGTCCCTTCTGCAACTTATCCTCCTAGATAGCAAGCATATGAGGCGGTGAATGGATGGAGGAACCCTCAGCATCGCTGTCCTCGTCCACAGCTTGGAGGATAGAGCGACAGAGCTGGAATTGGCCTGTCCCGCCTGGTGCATGGATGGAGCTCAGACCAGCCAGCTCTTCCATACTGCGTCTTCAATTCCCTCTCAGTCATCAAACTTACTCAAGGGACCACTAAGGCAATTTGGGAAGAGAAACCGGGTAAAAGCGGGAGATGAAGGCTGCCAAAGGGCGAGGTCGTTGGCGAGGCGGTTGTAGAGGAGCTCGTAGAAGGCCTTGTTGGGAAGGCAGAGGCGCAGTTGGGGCAGATCTATGGACACCGCCACGCTGACATTGGCCAGACACTCGCTCCGCCAGCTGGCCAACTCCGACCTTGAGCCCACCTGAAGCCCTCTCTGTCCTTTTCCCTGCCTTCTCCTTTCAATGAGTGGGTTGAGGGAACCAGAATAAGCTCCTCATCCTCGTGGCGAACGGTGCTGGTGGAGAAGGGGCCTCGGAATTTCTTGGGTAGCTGGAAACAGGAGCTCCAAGCGGCAGTCCCACTCTGCTCCTCCTCCGCCTCCTCCTCCTCCTTCAGGCCACGGTCTCGCAGGTCCCAGCTTACTTTCACCCTGCAACCCCGCAGCTATCTAGCCGCCGCCTTGCTTCGCTTGCGGCTTCTAACGAGCATTTGCTGAGGTCCTTGGCACTGGCGGCATAGAGGAATGGCGTTTCTTGCACTCGCCTCTCCCCTCTTTCGCTGAGGTACGGCTCCAGCAGACTCCCTGCAAGTATTCGATGACAATTCGTTGATGAAGAAGATCATAGAGATGAGAAGATGTATAGGGGTAGGTGGAGTACCCAAGGCTGAGTGGGCGAGTAGTTGGACGAGACCCTGGTCAGAGGTTGAGGGGCCGAGAGAGGGAAGGCAGAGCTGAGCGTTGCAGAGTCTGAGTCGAAGGCGTTCGTTGCGCACGCGGCGAATGAACCAGCTCGGCCGCTCTGTGCTCGTGCTCGACCTACCCACGTCACAATCAGTTATTCGCAAACTCACAAGCTTCTTCAATACTAAGTGCTCCTACAACATCCTGGGAGAGACGAAGAAGCAAGAGAGTGAGAACCTGAGATCTGGGACGGGGAAGCAGAGGTCGATTTGCCAGGAGGGTGCGCGTAGCTCCACCTGTGTGTCCTGCCCTTCTGCCGCCTCCGCCTTGCCATCAAAGCGCCCAGGCGAGAATAGGTCTTCTCGAAGCTCCTGCCAATCTATTTAATTACCACCTAAAACAGATAAGCAAGAATGAAGGAGAGTACAAATTGGCTGGTAGTAGCATCGCCGCGGCTGTTTTGGTGGAATATTGGTGCCGATGCTGCCTGTATCACTGTTGGCTGTTAGAATTTCATATTTGAAAATATATCGTTGGATGAGGATAGAGGAGAAAGGAGAATGAGATGAAGGAGAATGATGGGAAAAGCACCTGGAAGAGGCAATAAAGACGATCAATGAGGCTGGGGTCCAGTTCACTACGACTTGGGCCCAGTTCCAGCAACAGCTTTTGCTTCTGCAGCAAATCTCAGCACCATTCAATGTCAGTCAAGACCAAGCAAGCACCGATGTATTGTAGCTTCTCGATGTGAAGGTGAGGTTTAGATTTGGCTCCTCTTGCCATTCGTCGCTTTCGCTTGGCTTTTCAAAGCCCAGAAGTTCCACGTGTTCCATGCTCTCGCAGTCATTTTCTTCAATTCACAATAATGAACTTCTCGAAATCAGGGAAAGTAGAATTACTGACCTTCGACTTTGCTCGTTGAAACATGAGCGTTGGAAGTAGGCCTGGCGACAGGCGGAGCATTGGAGAGCGGTGGGTGAATGATGGACTGAGGACTGAGGGCCTCCAGTAGACTGCAGTTGCCGCAGCGCAGCTTCACGCCGCTCCCCTCCTCCTCCACCCGCACCTCCACCATCGTCTTGCACCCCAAGAACCTAGCCCATCACTCTGTCCGCCAAAGACTCTCTTTGAGAGGAGCGCACCTGAGGTGGTCTCTGGGAAAGGCGGCATCGCAACTGGCTCGCAGGCTGTCCAGATCACTCAGCAGGCCGAAACTCAGACCGGCACAGGTCTCAATGACAGAGGCAGTGAGGAAGGAGGTGGATGATAGGTGGAAGGAAAATGAAGGTATACGGGAAAGAAGGGAGCGATCCATGCAGAGAGGGTGTTGCTTGCGGCGGTGAGGTCGGCGGAGCGGGGCGCAGCTCCACTGGCGGCCAAGGGGTCCTCGTGACTCAGCACCGCCCAAACACGACTCAGCGTCACCTGAACCACGCTCACCTCCCCGCCTCCATCCCCGCCTGCAACTCCTACTCTTCTTCGGCTCCTGCACAAATTACTTCATTTGATCTTTTGCTGAAAGAAAATAGCTGCTGTTGAAGAGATGTGATGGGAAATGAAAGTATAGGCACGTGAGCCGGGGCCTTGGCGCCGAGGCCGAGAGGCAAGGCTAGGCACGGCCAAGTTCTCCTGCTCCTCTCCTGCCTCCGGCGACACTGCAAAATGCTAATGTTTCCTTCCGCAATAGGACAAAAGAGGGGTGTGAAACTGTTGATGGAAGTGAACTGATCTTCGCCCACTGGCTGGCCATCGAATCGCGGCTTCCTGGATGTGGAGTAGAACTTGGCCTCACCCTCCGACCAATTACCGCCAGCGCCTCAGATGGAAACTGGATGAAGAGAAGTTTGACGAAAGCCACTAGGAGTAGACTGAGGGTATTGAAGGGGGAGGCGGCGGGGTGCTGACTGGTCCAGCCCTCCTGCAACTGACGCTCCACCCGGGCAAAGTCTCGCGCCTCCATCGGCTTCTCACCCATGTAGTTGGACCACAAATCCCCCTCACCTGGCAATGAGGCTCAATGCAAGGAGGCAGTAGAAGGAGGGGACTAAGTGAGGTCAACTCTTGGCAGAAGGTGGAGGGCAGAAAGCAGTGGCGATCTCGGAGAGCATGAAGAGTTGCGTGGGCGTGAGGAAGACATGCAGGGAGCCCAGAAACGCCTCGATCTCCAGCTGCAACTTCCTTTCAGCTTGCATTGAGCCTTCTTTATCCTGGCACCACCTTCCTCTCCACTGAATCATCGGAGAGTCCAGCGGCGTTGCGCAGACGGAATCTGACCTGTTGCTGCTCTCCCACCAGCTCAGCAAACTGCACAGGGGAGGAGGGCAAGAAGCCGTCCTTATCCTTACTGCCTAAGAGTTGCCGAAATGATAGCTGAGCAGAAGAATAGCGAAGGCTGCATGTACTTGGCGGAGAGTCCCCATTGAACTGGGAAAGGCAGGACTGGAAAATGGTAGAGGCCATGGTGGCTTCCATATTGGAGTTCTCCTGCTCTTTCTGGAATGGAAGGGGTTTGGGTTGAGAATGCAAAGGAGGCTGGAAAAGAGGAAACGTGATATTGGGAGGCGGCTGCTTGTCGTCTAATGTACATGCTGGTAAGAACGCCTCCATCCTCCATCACACTCTCGCAGCCCGGCAATCGCTCCGGCGACGAAAACAGGTCCGTGTACAATTTCACGCCTCTGCATTTGCTCCTTCCTCAACCCAGCTCTTGGACAATGAGGAGGAAAAGCGTACCTTAGCTGGAGTATTTTGTTGATGTGGGGAACTGAGTGAATGAAGTGTGGCTGAGTGGTGATGGGGACGTGAGGGTCGGAGGATGCCTCTTGGGCCATGGACAGACTCTCGTCCAGTACCTCAGCCGATGCTATGGAGACCTTAATTCCTTTTCGATCTTTCATGACTATTGATTGTCGGTAACTAGTGAAGAGACCTCGAGGGCAAGACCAAGGGCGGAGGAGGTGCCGGGAAAGTGTTCCAGGCGCAAGATGGCGTCCTGGAGCTGCAGACGCATGCGGGAGAGGACGGCGTCGATGACGTGCGCGAAGGCTTCGATGCCCTCCTCTGCCAGCGTCGGTCCACTCTCTGTATTTTCTGCTCCTTCTGGCCCATCCTGGCAGGGAGGGGGAAAGTGGGTAACCGGTGACAGTGTCGTCGGATAGTATGGAGCGGGCCATGTCCATGGAGCTGGTCATGGAGCCCATCATGGACTCCAGCATTGAGCTCATCATCGCCTCTGCCTTCGCTCCATCTCACAAGCACACATCATCTTTCTCTCAACAATCGCTTTGAAGGAAAAGCCAACCAAATGCGTGAAAGGCAGCAATGGAGCGTGGCTGCAGCGTCAACTGCAGATCTTTCATGTGGAACCTGCGAAACTCATATACTGGCTGCATGCATATTAGTTAGGCTAGGGTAGGAAGGAGAACGTGCAGCTTTTGGTGAGTAGGTCTTTCCAGGGGACATGAAGGCGGACTGAGCCGATGTAGCCGTCCAGAAGGGCGAGGGGGATTCGAGCAGCCTCCAGCGCCTCGTTCACCGCACCCACGTCCACATGGATGTCGTTCAGCTGTCCTGTCCCTGCCACCACATCGATGCTCAGCTGTTCCAGCTCCAGCTTTTCCTGCCAACCGATTGAGTTTTGGGCTGAAAGAGAAAGGTAAGAGGGAAGAGTGCCTTGAGGAAGTGTCCGAGGTATCGGTGTAGGAGGAAGCGCGTCATGCGCTTGTTGAGGGAGTCGGAGAGCCATTCCAGGCCCGGCATGCTCATCGCCGCTCTGCAACCTAGCCAACCATCACCTCAGCACACTTTTTGACCGCTGGACGACGTCTGAGTACTGGGCGCGAGCCTGGTGTAAAAAAAGCGCGCAGTTGCAACTCTCACATGAGGCGGACCCCGTGAGGCCCCCTGCCCTGCCCCCATGTGAGGCCGCTCTTCAGTGCCGTACCTTCCAGCCGCCTGCCTCTCCCTCTTCTGTCCTACGGTAAGTGAACGCTCTCCCATTGCTCATGTTTTCATGTTTAAGGGGCCATTGTTCTGTCTGATTCTTCTGATCGGGGATTTAAAAATTGACGCTGAGTTTTTTATTGAAAACAGATCGAATGGAGGATTTTCTGCGAGATTCCTATGCAATAGAGGCAAGATCACATGTGCGTTGATCCGTTGGGTCGGGGGCCGGAAGCACTGGTGCAGTTCTCTATCGTCACCTGTCAATCCTTTCATGTTCATCCTTTCTTACTTCTGACTCCTTTCCGTAATTACTCTGCTGTCTGGACTAAGCAGGCCATCGGGCTTCGATCCCACTGTGAACTCTACCTTCAATTACAACACACCTTCACTACTACTCCACGGCTTACTCTATGTGGATCGGGCATTTGTGAATAGGCACATGAACTAAACCAGGCAACACCCATCCCATGCGGAGAATGTAGATTTCTGAGTGGACAGTCCTTGTTAATAGGTGAGAAGGGTGTTGCTACGATTGAAGCCACAACAAAAAACGCGAAAGCAAACCCGTGAGTACATGCGTGAAGAAGTGGTGGGGTCGTGTAGGAGGGAATCAGTCTCGACGGGCGGTGAGTGGGTGAGGGGAGTGAGGCTGTTGTTGAGATTGAGAACGGAAGTGTTCTTCCTGCTCCCAGGCGTCGTCGGTGGCTCTTCGCCCACTCGCGGAGACTCTGGCCAACCTGCAGTGTGCATGTTAATTGTGGCAGAATAATTGCTTATTCTTTCCACTAATTTCAGTAAGGACATTTCCACGGTACCAAAAGAAAAGTAAACGCAATTCCGCAAAAATGTAAAAAGTCACAACAGTTTTTAAAATGCTCAATTAAGCTGTCGTTTTATACATTTATTTTGAGTACTTTTTTGGTTAGCTACTCAGGGACTATTTCTTTTTGAAAAAGTGAGGACGTTTTAGATTGTGAACACATCTTCTACTAGGGAGCTGTTCCTGTTCACTGGATCCAACCTCATTTTAAACAACCTCATCTACCCATAATCTCCTTGCCTGGCCTTTTCATAGCGATTTTTGGCCAAAAATATGACTGATTGAGAGCTTGGGTAAGTTTATGCTTTCGTTTAAACTTAGTTTAGACATTGGCTAAGTTTTGATTTAGCCTTAGGTCCTGGCTTTGAATAGTTCTCTAGTTTTCGGATATGCTAAGGAAACATCCATCAAAGCACCAGAAGAGAGGAGGGAACGCAGGCAGAGAATGGGAACCGAGTAGGCAGAGGAGTTGTCGTCGCATGTCAGCATTCAAAGCGAAGTAGACGACGGGATTGATCATGTGCGTAACGGAATAGAGGAAGCTGTTCAGTAGCGTCACCCACTTCGATTCCAACCGAGCGATGTAGAACATCACGTAATAAATTACCTCAATATGCCTCTCGTCCGATTGCTTAAAGCTAGCCATTTTAAACTAGGAACCATATAGGAGGTAAAGATCAGTGTGACAAGTGCAATCTGCATGAAGATTCGAAGATCTCTGCTTCCCAGCATCTGTAAAAATTAGACTATTTCCTTCTATAGTCCTGGTCCTCATATTGTCCTAATCAATCCAAAGAATGCTCTTGACCCACGGTTTCAACTACTGACGAATGGCGAACGGACTAGGAACCATAAATGGGGCAGAGGAACTCTAGGAAGGCGATGAGATGTCTCAGCAAAGACCTAATCTTGGCCTAGTCCTGGCCATCGTTGAAAGATTGGACAAGACAGTAGAAGCCTAAAAAGTCGGGCAAGGGAAAGCGGAGGAGGAAGGAGCTAGGTGGATGCTAAGGGGCGAGAGGATGAGAAGAGTTGGTAGGAGGGCAACTCACGCAGCGAACAAACACCATCGCCCGTTGAGCCTGCTACAATTGACCAGCACGCCAGCTTGCATTCCATACAGCTGGGTGTAGGGCTGGAGGGCTTGGGGAGGAGGAAGTGCAGAAGAGAACCTGTACGACGGCAGGGAAGCGGTTGAGGGCGCCGAGCTGGTTGGCGGAGGAGATGAGAGCGGCGGCGGAGCTGCGCTTCTGCTTGTAGCGCTTCCCGATCTGCCACAGCGTCACCGGGTTGCTCACCAGCAGGATCACCATACCGCTCACCTCAACCAAGATTTTTATCTGCTATTATTCTTTGTCGGCTTTTTGGTGAAGAAATGAGGAGGTGAAAATGGGCGTATACTTCGAGTGGAATGTAGAGCATGGGATAGACGTTGAGGCCTCGGGAGCTGGCGTCATAGTCAAAGGTGTACATCTGCGGGACTGGGACAACTGGGCAGCAAACCTGGCAGAGAGCAATCAGTTTATTTTGATGGATAGGAGTGGAGTTGGGCAAGGACTTGAGCAAAGACAAGAGGCACGTTGACAGCGGCGAAGAAGAGCCAGGCGACGATTGTGAACACCCGCGCTCGAAACCGACTCACCACCTTTACATTCATCACCCGTTTCACGCATATAATGTAAAGTAGGAAAGGTGTAAGATTGGAACCCTAGAATAGCTTTGAAGAAGGTGGATGGCAAGTGCTCGATCGATGCCGATGGCAGCCATGTGACTGATCGTGATGCCCCAACTGATCCAATCGATGCTGTTCATCACCCGAATGCGCCAGTTCTCAGGCTCTTCCCCCAGCCCACCGATCGGCGGATAGAAGAATGTTGCACACACCAAACCGTGACCTCAACTCCTTCCAATCTCTATTTAATCGGTTTTTTGTTTGCTCTTTAAATAATTTTATGCACCGAATATATAATTTGATGTAATAATATTTAAAATGTTTAAGTTTTAAGACCCAGATTTTATTAGAAACACGAATCCTACCAGGGCGGCCGGACATAAATTTCTTGGCCCCCTTTTTTTGTAGATTCTGATTCTCCATATCCTTTGTATAACTCCACCAACTTTGAAAAATTAAAAAAATAAAAATATAAAAATGAGCTCGTAGCAGTCTAAAACGTGAAAGTATCACCGCAATTTCACCGCAATTGAAAAATACCTCACGTTTTCACTGATTACCAAAAACGTAATGTTTCTAATTTTACAAAAATTATCATTTTCATGTATGTGACCTGTATTTTTGAATATTTTTATAAAATTTTGGTTCAGAAAATTCTGAGAAAAAATGAAAAATGGGGTGGGCCAAAAAAGTCACAAGCACAATATGCCACAGTCCAGAATGACCCTATGTTATAACATAGGGCATTTTGGGAAAGGTGAACTTTTTGCACTAAAAACTTTCTGCTCCTCTGTAAATCAAATTTATGAACTCACTTATCTAGGCTTTATGTAATAATCTATTAGGAAAAAAGAATGAGTTTCCAATTAAATTTTGGAAAACAGTTCCAAAAATTAAGGACAGGTCCCATGTTATAGCCCTACGCTATAACATGGTGCAAAATGACCAAATAATTGTTGATCTAGAATGGCCTAAAATGATACTACAGCTTCAGATGCACTATAAAATATCATTTCTGGGCCAATTTTGATGTATTCTAAAATTTGAAATTGTCAATTTTTCACACAATGTGAAGCTGCGGTGGTCAAAAAACAAATAATTCCAAATCACAAAATACATCAAAATTGGATTTGAAATGATGGTTTCCAAAATTGGTGGAGTAACATGAAAAGACATCGAGATTTAGAATCTGCAATAAAAAGGGAGGTCAATAATTTATGTCCGGCCACGATTCTTAAATAGATGGAAAAGGGGAACCAACCAATGTCAGCGGCAGCCATGGAAGCAATGAGGTTGAAGCTGGGCTTGTCAAGGTATCGATGTCGAAAGATGACGACAAGCAGAAGGGCGTTGAAGAAGATGGCGCAGCAGGCCAGCATCTCAAGCGCCACGAAGACCGCGTAGTCTGCCGCATTGACGCCTCCTCGAGCACTCACGTTACGCACCTATCGTCTCTCCTATCTCACCACCCCCCTACTCTCACAGGTGGTGTGGATGAGAGAGGACCTTGAGCCATTGAGAAGTCCCATCCTCCTCTGCGAGAAGGAGGGACGCGGCGACGCTGACGTTGCCCAACATCTCCCGCAACTCTTCTCTGCTCATTGCCTCCTCCTCCGCCCTTTTCTCCTCCTATCCTCTCCTGCCCTTTCAAATCCCTTCTCATCGCACACAATCTTCTTAGTTCATTCGAAGTAGGCTAGCAGATGGCTGGTAACGTGAATGCCGGTTGAAAAGAGGGGCTAGGATTAGCTCGGCAGGTGGCCTGCTGACACTTAGAATAGGGCAAAAATCAATGAAGACAACTGTAGCAAGGCCGCTTCTATTATTGGCAAAAAAGTAGGCGATGAAATCGAAGTGGGCAAGATGAGTCAGAGAGGGGTAGGAGGAGGGATGAAAGTGAAGGGGCAGGTAGCAGCCGCTGAAGGACTTTCCGCCGGCTAGGCTTGTAGGCGAAAGGAGAGGAAGGGCTTAGAGGTCAGGCTTGTTGTAACATCGCCGCTTTTCAGTGACACACACAGAGACACAGACACACACCTGGCCTTGCTAAATGCTAGCCTACGTCCCGCTCCTTTTCACGCCGGAAGACTGCAAAGCACTTTCTGCTGCCCTCTCTCTGGCCTGCTGTGAGGAGAGTAGTGGAGGTGGGGGAGGAAACTCTAGCCAGTGGGCCTAGTAGGAGGAGGCGCGGATTTAATGGCGCCGAAATGGTGTGACAGGTGCCTTGGGTTACTGCGCTGCGGCCCGTTTCTTCTGCACCAGGCCTCGCCCACCTCCTTCCCGGCGAGGAGATGTGCTTTTTTGCGCTATCACTGGGCGGTATTCTATCTGGACAGACGTGGGAGAGTGAGGGCGGGAGGGAGGGCGATGGCTCTCTCACCAGTGTGAACGGAGAAATGGAAAGAGGAAGTGGGGATATGGATTGCCGCTGTCCGATCAGGAAAAGCTGAGAGAGGGAGGAAGCTGCGGCAGGAATGTGGAGGGGCGGTAGGTGGAAGGGAGGGGAGGAAGGCGGGAGGAAGGGGATGGAAGGGAGGGGAGGAGGGGATGGAAGGTGGATGTGAGGCTGGAGGAGCAAATGTATGCGAAGAAGGGGAATTTCCGCAATTTGCGAGGCTCTGCGGTAGTGGGCGAAGTGGTGAGCGTTGGGAGGAGGGAGCGAAGGCCTCTGCTCAGGGCCCAAGTCCTAGACGGCAATATTTCCTAGCATTTTAGAGGCTCGCCAAGCCACCAAAAGCCAAGGATTTATGATCGATCCTGTTGGAGCTGGGGGGCTCCAGTGCTCCTTCTGCATTCCCTTCTTCTCCTCACCTTCCACCAATACCCAAATACCATCCACTGGAAGACAAAAAGGAAGCAGGACTCTTCTCAGACGCCCCTGGCTAATACGCCCATAATTGCTGGCCAAAGAAAGTCCGTCCACGGCCCGTTTGCGGCGCAAAGCAGATTGGGCGGCCTCGCAAAAAAGCAGGTTTGGAAAGGACCTCCTGGCTAAAGTGGCAGCAACTTGCTCAGCCCCACAGCGCTGATTGGGCCATTGTTCCCTCTCTTTTTTGCAGCCTCAAAGACCAAGTTGAGCATTTATTTCAACGGCATGTGGAGCAGGCCGATGGAGTGTCTGTCGACAGCGCCTGAGTAGCTGCTGAAGTGGATGGGGAAGGGCTGGGGGCGAAAAGGGAAGGATTAGAGCAAGCGGCCATTTACGTCAGTTGCCTTCCATCCAGGGTAGGAGGGTGTGGAAGGCGGTGGGTGCAGTGGAGGGAGGGGGGCTAGGTGAGGAAGGGAGGGGAAAGGGAGAGGAGGGAATTCAATTACAGCAGACCGGGACATCCGCGCTTCTTGTTTCCATGAGGCGGCCTTCACGGCCCGTTAGAGCCTTTTATAGACGCCTGAGCCCTTCCCAAGTCACTCACGCCCTAGTCATTAGCCCCGCCCGAGGCTCATGTTCTAGGAACGTCCCCCACCTCCCCCCCTCCAAAAACACCTATCAGCCCCCTCCCCACATCCACACCCTACACCATGCATAGCTGGCCTAGGTGACCAGGAATATAGCGAAAGGCGCGCTTCAATAATTCACAGAAGATGCTTAGCCTTGAGTAGCTGCTTGAGAGAAGTGGCTTGCATCCAAGCTGGGTCTCAAGGCCTGGCACTGGTGCAGAAAGGATGAGGAAAGGCTGCTGCATTCCGCTGCTGGCCGAAGCGAATGAGCCATTTGCGAATGAGCATTGTCTTTTTTGCCTCCCAGCTAGGAAACACAAAAAGATCCTCCTTCCTTCACATCCTTCATTTTCTAACCAAAAACAGCATTCTTGTCCAATTGTGATCGCGGAACAAATTCATTGCACTGAATTTGCTTCAGAAAGAAAGAAAAGCAGCGGACTTATTTGAAAATAATTCTCACACTTTATAGCAGTTTTTAGGTCACTTCCGGGATTTATTCAGGCGAAAAATGGGCCCGCTGTCCTTTCCGCTTTCATGAGTCTTAAGGGGTTTTATTTGATGTTAGGGTAGCTGAAGTAAGTAATGCTTGCGCTCTTTTTTTCCTTTTGGCCTGCCAGGCATCGGTAGGAAGGGCCTATGCGTATATTGGAATGGAAAAGAGGCTGATGGACAGATGGGGAAAGTGGGTTGAAGGGTTGGAGAATTTAGCCGAAAGGGCAGAGTTCGGGTGTTTCAAGGCAGTCCTCCACCGTAGGGCGACCAGCCAGCATCACTGTCCTCCTCAATAGCCAATCTTCATTAGCCCAGTTTTACATCTCTCAGTTTTTAGTGAACTCTAGGAAAACATAAAGAAGACAGCCTGCCAATTCTAGATGTGCAGACTGATTCGACAGAGTAAAAAGAAATTAAAAATTAACCGACTTACCCAGGGTTCATCGCTATTGAAGGAGTAAATTCTGTTTTAATAGATGGGCACAGATAAAATCATACTTCAGGTTTTTCTTCTCGCCACCGAACTTCAGCAGATTGTCCATCGCATTTTTTTCGGCCTGAAATTTGCTTTTGGCTGAGTATTTGCCCTGGCTATGAAATTGCGAAATCATGGAAAAAAACGAGACTCCAATAAGCATACAAAATACTTTAAAAGAAAAATTATCTCCGAAGTCCACCTCAAAAAATTCTTATAAATTCTTTTAAGAAATAAGATTCTTTTTTGGAAACAAATGTTAAACTGCACAGCGCAAAAAGAAAGAACGCAATTAAGAGAATTTTAGGATAATGGCGATTAGAGCATTGTTATTAGAAATTGGTGATTACAGCAGTATGTGTAATTTATTTAGTATGTGATTACCCGAAAAAGTAGGTCATTTATGATCCGACGACCTCCATTGACCTGAAATTCATTGAGTTCATGATGCGAGTTATGAATTGTATATTAATTTAGCCTGAAGAGTTTCGCAGGTTGAGAAAAGGAAGAGAAGAAGAGCTGGCAGAAGCAACTTCCACATTGCTGACGCCACAAGTCAACTTCAGCTGTAAAAGCAATGGGGAATCAATTTGCTGACCTCTAAAAGTGCCAGGTTGGCATGACTACGATAATTGACTGTGAAAATAGCTTTAGATGTTTTAATTGTCCTATTCGTTCTAGTTACAAAATTGCCTCTTTTCTACGTATTAAAATGGCTGATAAAGTTCACGAAATACAGCAAACTATTAGGGAAAGGCAATTTTGCTGTTTCAGGGAGTTTCATATAAAAAGAACGGAATTCCAGCTTAGTTTTGTATGTGAGGGACAAGCTGACAAAAGTTAATTCTACAGAAAGCACTCCTTTTTTCAGTATTCTATTAGGAATTTATGACCTCGGCGATGCGATACTGAACACAATGCTTTTAGACAGTAAGAAATGAGGGTTGAAAATGAATATGCATTAAATGAGTTTTCTCAATAGCAACAATTTTATCTAGTTGCCCAATATACGCCGACCACCTAATTTCGTAAAACTGAAGGAGGGGGTGAAATGGAGGCAGATACTTGAACAGAGCTTATTCTCGGGTGAATTGATATGAACAAGGTATTCTCGGCTATTGCCAAGATGCGCGGCCTTTGTTCCAAGTAAGCAACGTTATAACTGCATAAGAATCACTTCTAGTCAAAATCAGCTGGTCAGCTTCAAAAGCCTTAAACATATGCTTGTTTGAATTTTTGAAACATCAAAATTTTATGTTTTTGACCACAAAGCGAAATATTACAAATTTGTTTCATAAAATCCTTTTAACAGCTTCAAGACACCACCTAAACAACCCTAACTGCCAAAATTGAGTTAATTTTATAGAAAAACTAGGGAATTATAGATGTTTGAATTTTGAAACATCAAGATTTTGGTCTTTTGACTATGAATCAAGAAATAATAAATATTTCAAAAATTCCTTTTGCCAGCTTTTAAATGTTACTGAGGCGGACGTATCTGCCAAAAATCAGCTAATTCCATTGAAAAACCAGTGATTTAGGATTTTTCGTATTTTGAAACATCAAAAAATTGAGTTTTGGGTGAAAATCAAAAAATTTCGCCAAGCCCTAATAATGGTGCCAAGGCATCACCAAGGTGGACTTTCATGCAAAATTTCAGCTAATTTCATGGAAAAACCAGTGATTGACGATTTTTAGTGTCTTGAAACATCAAAAAATTGAGTTTTGGGCGAAATTCAAAAAATTACGCCAAGCGCCAAAAATGGTCCCGAGGCACCGCCTAGGCGGACCTTCATGCAAAAAATCAGCCAATTTCGTTGAAAAACCGAGGAGTACGGGCCTGGGACACACACATATATATAGATAGATATATATATGCGGAAAGACGGACGCAAAAATGAGGTAACTGGTTAAGCTGGCCTTGGCCGCCCGCCGCTTCGGGCAGGGCGCCAGAGCTCCTCCGGCCTCCGGGCACGGGTGCTACGGCCCCTACGCTTCGCCTAGCATGCTTCGCATGCTAGGCTACGCTACGGGGCCTCCGCACCCATGCCCTCCGGCCTACGGAGCTCTGACTGCCCTGCCCTCAGCGGCAGGCGGCCTTCGGCCGCGCAATAAAATAAGTGAAGGTGGACTGGCATGAAAAAGCAGGTCTTCTTAAATGACGCCAGCTATCAAGTGACCTCCAAGTGGCTGCTGACTTCCTTCACTCTTTTATTCCCCAGCCGCCTTCCCTCCATACGCCACTTCGCCTTCCCATTTTCATTTCATGAGTCCCAGCCTACGGGACTGCTCAATTCGCCCAGAACAACTTCATTTCAACCACACCGTACAGCCGAAAGGAAAGCGGATGAATGCAGAAGAGTGCAGGAGGAAAGTTTGGCCCGAAGTCGTGAATAAAGCGGGGGGGGGGGCGGGAAATGATGCGATGAGGAGGAGATGATAAGAGCGGGAGTCGCTCTATCACGGCTCTTTTCGGGCCCCTCCTCATCCATTACACATGCCCTCCTGCTTTCTTCTTCCGCTAAATCCTGTCCCCTGCCCTACCTTTACGAAACTGCTTAACTTAACTTTTTACAACCAGCCTTTAGGTCAGCATTTGCTTTCCTGCCATCTTTCTGTTGCCCAGACCCGATGTTCTCCTCCACTGCACAAAGACACAGGGTCTTATTTGGGCCTTCAATGCCTGGCGTCTGATTTAGGTCAGAAGGCATAGTGGGAGGTGTTATTACTGGAGAGCTGAGAGCAAGAGGGGAAGGACGGCAAAATTGAATGCGGCAAATCTTGGAGCGTCTCAGTGAAACTAGGCCGCTTCGTCCTTGGCAATGCCGGCCCTTGAAAGAAGAGCGGAAACCAGATGCACGCCCCCTCCCTCCCCAGCGGAAGAGGCACTCAAAAAGCCCCGCCACAGCACCCATTCATGATAATAGACTCATCAACACTCACGTTCCTCCACGCTTGCACCACTACTAACTCTTTCCGCCAAGAAAAAATGTCGCCTCTTTCTAAACAACCGGCATCTACTTTGACCGGAATTGATTTAGTTCCTACCTAATTGCAATTAGCAAGCTTTCTTTTCCAACCCTAGGACTATTCTAGCCTGACTACCAGGTTGTAGGCGCTAGGAGTGAGAAGCTTCAACTCCTTTCAAGGGAATGGTGAAAGGGTTGGTGGCCTGACGGGAGATAGGATAGGGCCATAAAGTCACCATGTTGTCACATTCCGGGCGGAAGCCGGCTTGCTCCATTTCTTTTAGGAGCCCAGTTAATTAGATTAGTAGTGGGCGGGGTGAAAAAAGTGAAAAGGTGGTAGATGAGAAGGCGTGAGGGGAGACAGGCTGTCACAGAAGGAGTTGCGAGCTGAGGCGGGGGCCCGTTTCGCCCAGGCCGTGTCAATAAATTGAGCCGCGGCGATTGGTGGCGGCCGCATTTCACCGCCCAAACCGCTACTGCCCACCACCGGAAGAGCCCCAACCGCCGACACGCTTCGGCACTGCACACCGCACTACTGACCGACATGCTGTCTGTCCTCCTACTTCTCGCCCTCGCTCTCCCACCAGCTCTTGCTGATCTTCTAGGTTACCTATCTCTACTCTAAAGACAGTTACATATTTCCGAAAGACGTAAAATTGATACGATTAGATAGAAGCTTGTTTTAACCATACAATAGCAGGTTGTTGTGCTTTTAATTCAGGCATGTATTGAAAAATTTAGAAGAAGGAAAAAGGGGCGAAAGAGCTTCCAGTGAAAAAGCAGAGTAGTAAAGAGCTTTTGCTGTTCTGGCTAGTTATAAAAAGCTGAGGGCTTTCAGTATAGGTTGGGGGGTAGCCGTACATTCCCACTTGTGCTGATCGCAGGCAGGCTGCTCAACGAAGCAAAAGATTAAAGGCTACTTATTAACGGCTATCATGAGCTACGAAAAGCTTAGGTCCTCACAAAACATGGTACAAAAATTAGACCAATCTTTTTCTCTCGATCAATATATTTAAGAATGTTTTCGAACGCTCTTGATACAAATACAAAGAGAGCGGTTAAAAAACAAGAACATTAATAGGTTTACGTCAGCGGAAATGCTGCAAAAAACCTAAGGCGCAGCAATGTTCAAGTGATTTGTATATGTTGCCGTAAAGATTGATGATGCCCTGGGTTTGGCTCATTTACTTTTAAGCTTTCAAGCTTTTCCCAATGCTCAAAAGTTGCATCATGGGACATGCTGTAATCTCTACTGACCTAATTATCCCAGCAAATTGAATGCTTGTTGTTTGCTGCTCTGACGATAGCGCGCACATGATCACCTCTAATAATCTTTTACTAGAAAGCAGATTAGAATTAGGCAGATTAGGTATAATTAGTCAGATTAGGTCTAATTCTAATACGAATGCATGAACTATGAATGTGGATTTCCTTCCATTGTAGGTCTGGAGCGATGCGAGGGCGGGGAGTTCTATGAGTCTGGGCCCAACAAGGACAAGGCGAAACTCATGGAGGATCTGCAGGGGCGCGGCCTTCGCATACCCTTACGTCACGGCCCCCTCACCATCGCTGGTCGCCAGTACTACCAGCTTTTTGTTCCAACCTCTCTACTACGCTTCTTCTACCTACTCTCTTTCCCTTCTTAGCTGTCACCGAACGGGGTGATCGGCTTTGGCGGCTTCAGTGAAGCGAGTCGGCCAACTGATCGCTACGATGCCTTTGTGGCCCCCTTTTGGTCCGAGGACCCCGGCTGGAATTCCCACGGAGCGCTTTACTATCGCGAAACCACTGGTTGATTTTTTCTAATTTCCTCACCCTAATTGAAATTCTTTATTCTCCAGAGCCACACATCATCAGTAGGGCCAACTGGCAGTTGATGTACCAAAACTACCGCAACCGATTCGGCAGTCCACTGGAAGTCCAGTCCCTTTTCATTGTAACCTGGCTGGATCTCAAGCGCAGCAGATGGAACCCTAACGAGGTTTTCCCCGCTCAAACCCCGGCCTAGTTCTAGACCAGAGCACACATTGAGGGCAACTCCTTCCAAGCCGCCTTCTACCGCACCAACGAGGGCGCATTTGTCAACTTTTTCTTCGGCAACATTGCCTCTCCACGCGGCGAGGAACATTTGGTTGCCGATTCTTCCTCCAACCTCCCTCACTGCCCTACTTTCATCTTCCCTCCACAATCGACTGGCACAGCCATTCATCAACCTCTGCCTCGTTCATCAACCTGACACACCCTTTCAGTCGGCTGTGAACAGCGGGAACTATGGGCCCTTCCACGCCCTGCCTTTCAAGGGCTGGGACAGCCGCCTCCTCTCCGTCTTCGGCAACACCGGCATCAAGGGCAACTGGCTCTTCAAGGTTCCTTACAGACGAACAGCCACCACTTTCATTCTCCTTCAAAAATATAACATTGCTAGCTGGACGAAGCAGAGGAGATTGGAGCCTGCAGTCCATTCCTGGCCTCCAACGATGTCTGCGACTCCGACCCGCCTCCATTCTCCATCAGCTGTTCCCCACCGCCAGCCCATTGATGGAGCAGAAAGGCATATGATGGCTTCTTGGCAGACTGTGACTCAGCACACGTGGGCCGAACGGGTCTGCCCTCTTGGCAGTGTCCTCAGAGGTGCAGCAGAAGCATGGAGCCATGTGAAGAGGCTCGCACTGCCGCGCTCAAGGAAACTGCTTGGCTCCCTTCATGGCGCCGTCGCCCTTCTTCTCAGCTCCAGTCCCTAAGGTTCCGTCTTTCTCCCTCTTGGCAGTGTCCTCAGAGGTGCAGCAGAAGCATGGAGCCATGTGAAGAGGCTCGCACTGCCGCGCTCAAGGAAACTGCTTGGCTCCCTTCATGGCGCCGTCGCCCTTCTTCTCAGCTCCAGTCCCTAAGGTTCCGTCTTTCTCCCTCTTGGCAGTGTCCTCAGAGGTGCAGCAGAAGCATGGAGCCATGTGAAGAGGCTCGCACTGCCGCGCTCAAGGAAACTGCTTGGCTCCCTTCATGGCGCCGTCGCCCTTCTTCTCAGCTCCAGTCCCTAAGGTTCCGTCTTTCTCCCTCTTGGCAGTGTCCTCAGAGGTGCAGCAGAAGCATGGAGCCATGTGAAGAGGCTCGCACTGCCGCGCTCAAGGAAACTGCTTGGCTCCCTTCATGGCGCCGTCGCCCTTCTTCTCAGCTCCAGTCCCTAAGGTTCCGTCTTTCTCCCTCTTGGCAGTGTCCTCAGAGGTGCAGCAGAAGCATGGAGCCATGTGAAGAGGCTCGCACTGCCGCGCTCAAGGAAACTGCTTGGCTCCCTTCATGGCGCCGTCGCCCTTCTTCTCAGCTCCAGTCCCTAAGGTTCCGTCTTTCTCCCTCTTGGCAGTGTCCTCAGAGGTGCAGCAGAAGCATGGAGCCATGTGAAGAGGCTCGCACTGCCGCGCTCAAGGAAACTGCTTGGCTCCCTTCATGGCGCCGTCGCCCTTCTTCTCAGCTCCAGTCCCTAAGGTTCCGTCTTTCTCCCTCTTGGCAGTGTCCTCAGAGGTGCAGCAGAAGCATGGAGCCATGTGAAGAGGCTCGCACTGCCGCGCTCAAGGAAACTGCTTGGCTCCCTTCATGGCGCCGTCGCCCTTCTTCTCAGCTCCAGTCCCTAAGGTTCCGTCTTTCTCCCTCTTGGCAGTGTCCTCAGAGGTGCAGCAGAAGCATGGAGCCATGTGAAGAGGCTCGCACTGCCGCGCTCAAGGAAACTGCTTGGCTCCCTTCATGGCGCCGTCGCCCTTCTTCTCAGCTCCAGTCCCTAAGGTTCCGTCTTTCTCCCTCTTGGCAGTGTCCTCAGAGGTGCAGCAGAAGCATGGAGCCATGTGAAGAGGCTCGCACTGCCGCGCTCAAGGAAACTGCTTGGCTCCCTTCATGGCGCCGTCGCCCTTCTTCTCAGCTCCAGTCCCTAAGGTTCCGTCTTTCTCCCTCTTGGCAGTGTCCTCAGAGGTGCAGCAGAAGCATGGAGCCATGTGAAGAGGCTCGCACTGCCGCGCTCAAGGAAACTGCTTGGCTCCCTTCATGGCGCCGTCGCCCTTCTTCTCAGCTCCAGTCCCTAAGGTTCCGTCTTTCTCCCTCTTGGCAGTGTCCTCAGAGGTGCAGCAGAAGCATGGAGCCATGTGAAGAGGCTCGCACTGCCGCGCTCAAGGAAACTGCTTGGCTCCCTTCATGGCGCCGTCGCCCTTCTTCTCAGCTCCAGTCCCTAAGGTTCCGTCTTTCTCCCTCTTGGCAGTGTCCTCAGAGGTGCAGCAGAAGCATGGAGCCATGTGAAGAGGCTCGCACTGCCGCGCTCAAGGAAACTGCTTGGCTCCCTTCATGGCGCCGTCGCCCTTCTTCTCAGCTCCAGTCCCTAAGGTTCCGTCTTTCTCCCTCTTGGCAGTGTCCTCAGAGGTGCAGCAGAAGCATGGAGCCATGTGAAGAGGCTCGCACTGCCGCGCTCAAGGAAACTGCTTGGCTCCCTTCATGGCGCCGTCGCCCTTCTTCTCAGCTCCAGTGTTCCAGTCCCTAAGGTTCCGTCTTTCTCCCTCTTGGCAGTGTCCTCAGAGGTGCAGCAGAAGCATGGAGCCATGTGAAGAGGCTCGCACTGCCGCGCTCAAGGAAACTGCTTGGCTCCCTTCATGGCGCCGTCGCCCTTCTTCTCAGCTCCAGTCCCTAAGGTTCCGTCTTTCTCCCTCTTGGCAGTGTCCTCAGAGGTGCAGCAGAAGCATGGAGCCATGTGAAGAGGCTCGCACTGCCGCGCTCAAGGAAACTGCTTGGCTCCCTTCATGGCGCCGTCGCCCTTCTTCTCAGCTCCAGTGTTCCAGTCCCTAAGGTTCCGTCTTTCTCCCTCTTGGCAGTGTCCTCAGAGGTGCAGCAGAAGCATGGAGCCATGTGAAGAGGCTCGCACTGCCGCGCTCAAGGAAACTGCTTGGCTCCCTTCATGGCGCCGTCGCCCTTCTTCTCAGCTCCAGTCCCTAAGGTTCCGTCTTTCTCCCTCTTGGCAGTGTCCTCAGAGGTGCAGCAGAAGCATGGAGCCATGTGAAGAGGCTCGCACTGCCGCGCTCAAGGAAACTGCTTGGCTCCCTTCATGGCGCCGTCGCCCTTCTTCTCAGCTCCAGTCCCTAAGGTTCCGTCTTTCTCCCTCTTGGCAGTGTCCTCAGAGGTGCAGCAGAAGCATGGAGCCATGTGAAGAGGCTCGCACTGCCGCGCTCAAGGAAACTGCTTGGCTCCCTTCATGGCGCCGTCGCCCTTCTTCTCAGCTCCAGTCCCTAAGGTTCCGTCTTTCTCCCTCTTGGCAGTGTCCTCAGAGGTGCAGCAGAAGCATGGAGCCATGTGAAGAGGCTCGCACTGCCGCGCTCAAGGAAACTGCTTGGCTCCCTTCATGGCGCCGTCGCCCTTCTTCTCAGCTCCAGTGTTCCAGTCCCTAAGGTTCCGTCTTTCTCCCTCTTGGCAGTGTCCTCAGAGGTGCAGCAGAAGCATGGAGCCATGTGAAGAGGCTCGCACTGCCGCGCTCAAGGAAACTGCTTGGCTCCCTTCATGGCGCCGTCGCCCTTCTTCTCAGCTCCAGTCCCTAAGGTTCCGTCTTTCTCCCTCTTGGCAGTGTCCTCAGAGGTGCAGCAGAAGCATGGAGCCATGTGAAGAGGCTCGCACTGCCGCGCTCAAGGAAACTGCTTGGCTCCCTTCATGGCGCCGTCGCCCTTCTTCTCAGCTCCAGTCCCTAAGGTTCCGTCTTTCTCCCTCTTGGCAGTGTCCTCAGAGGTGCAGCAGAAGCATGGAGCCATGTGAAGAGGCTCGCACTGCCGCGCTCAAGGAAACTGCTTGGCTCCCTTCATGGCGCCGTCGCCCTTCTTCTCAGCTCCAGTGTTCCAGTCCCTAAGGTTCCGTCTTTCTCCCTCTTGGCAGTGTCCTCAGAGGTGCAGCAGAAGCATGGAGCCATGTGAAGAGGCTCGCACTGCCGCGCTCAAGGAAACTGCTTGGCTCCCTTCATGGCGCCGTCGCCCTTCTTCTCAGCTCCAGTCCCTAAGGTTCCGTCTTTCTCCCTCTTGGCAGTGTCCTCAGAGGTGCAGCAGAAGCATGGAGCCATGTGAAGAGGCTCGCACTGCCGCGCTCAAGGAAACTGCTTGGCTCCCTTCATGGCGCCGTCGCCCTTCTTCTCAGCTCCAGTCCCTAAGGTTCCGTCTTTCTCCCTCTTGGCAGTGTCCTCAGAGGTGCAGCAGAAGCATGGAGCCATGTGAAGAGGCTCGCACTGCCGCGCTCAAGGAAACTGCTTGGCTCCCTTCATGGCGCCGTCGCCCTTCTTCTCAGCTCCAGTCCCTAAGGTTCCGTCTTTCTCCCTCTTGGCAGTGTCCTCAGAGGTGCAGCAGAAGCATGGAGCCATGTGAAGAGGCTCGCACTGCCGCGCTCAAGGAAACTGCTTGGCTCCCTTCATGGCGCCGTCGCCCTTCTTCTCAGCTCCAGTCCCTAAGGTTCCGTCTTTCTCCCTCTTGGCAGTGTCCTCAGAGGTGCAGCAGAAGCATGGAGCCATGTGAAGAGGCTCGCACTGCCGCGCTCAAGGAAACTGCTTGGCTCCCTTCATGGCGCCGTCGCCCTTCTTCTCAGCTCCAGTGTTCCAGTCCCTAAGGTTCCGTCTTTCTCCCTCTTGGCAGTGTCCTCAGAGGTGCAGCAGAAGCATGGAGCCATGTGAAGAGGCTCGCACTGCCGCGCTCAAGGAAACTGCTTGGCTCCCTTCATGGCGCCGTCGCCCTTCTTCTCAGCTCCAGTCCCTAAGGTTCCGTCTTTCTCCCTCTTGGCAGTGTCCTCAGAGGTGCAGCAGAAGCATGGAGCCATGTGAAGAGGCTCGCACTGCCGCGCTCAAGGAAACTGCTTGGCTCCCTTCATGGCGCCGTCGCCCTTCTTCTCAGCTCCAGTCCCTAAGGTTCCGTCTTTCTCCCTCTTGGCAGTGTCCTCAGAGGTGCAGCAGAAGCATGGAGCCATGTGAAGAGGCTCGCACTGCCGCGCTCAAGGAAACTGCTTGGCTCCCTTCATGGCGCCGTCGCCCTTCTTCTCAGCTCCAGTCCCTAAGGTTCCGTCTTTCTCCCTCTTGGCAGTGTCCTCAGAGGTGCAGCAGAAGCATGGAGCCATGTGAAGAGGCTCGCACTGCCGCGCTCAAGGAAACTGCTTGGCTCCCTTCATGGCGCCGTCGCCCTTCTTCTCAGCTCCAGTCCCTAAGGTTCCGTCTTTCTCCCTCTTGGCAGTGTCCTCAGAGGTGCAGCAGAAGCATGGAGCCATGTGAAGAGGCTCGCACTGCCGCGCTCAAGGAAACTGCTTGGCTCCCTTCATGGCGCCGTCGCCCTTCTTCTCAGCTCCAGTCCCTAAGGTTCCGTCTTTCTCCCTCTTGGCAGTGTCCTCAGAGGTGCAGCAGAAGCATGGAGCCATGTGAAGAGGCTCGCACTGCCGCGCTCAAGGAAACTGCTTGGCTCCCTTCATGGCGCCGTCGCCCTTCTTCTCAGCTCCAGTGTTCCAGTCCCTAAGGTTCCGTCTTTCTCCCTCTTGGCAGTGTCCTCAGAGGTGCAGCAGAAGCATGGAGCCATGTGAAGAGGCTCGCACTGCCGCGCTCAAGGAAACTGCTTGGCTCCCTTCATGGCGCCGTCGCCCTTCTTCTCAGCTCCAGTCCCTAAGGTTCCGTCTTTCTCCCTCTTGGCAGTGTCCTCAGAGGTGCAGCAGAAGCATGGAGCCATGTGAAGAGGCTCGCACTGCCGCGCTCAAGGAAACTGCTTGGCTCCCTTCATGGCGCCGTCGCCCTTCTTCTCAGCTCCAGTGTTCCAGTCCCTAAGGTTCCGTCTTTCTCCCTCTTGGCAGTGTCCTCAGAGGTGCAGCAGAAGCATGGAGCCATGTGAAGAGGCTCGCACTGCCGCGCTCAAGGAAACTGCTTGGCTCCCTTCATGGCGCCGTCGCCCTTCTTCTCAGCTCCAGTCCCTAAGGTTCCGTCTTTCTCCTTGCCTGAAGCTGACTCAAAGCTTCTGGCAGAAAAGGTTGGTTGATGTGGAAAAAAGATGGTATTGAAGGGAGACAGTGAGGAGGTCAGGAAGAAGGGGGTCGAGAAGAAGCTCAGGGCCTAGGAGGTCAGGGTCCCCAGGCACTCCGAAGCGCGTTAATGAGGACTGGAAGAGGGCCTGGTTCCGCAACACCCCACGCGGCTAGTCTACAAATGTGACCAACTAATTCACCGGCCCATGCATCATATCCTTTTTTGCGGGTATGAAGGAGATTTGTGGGACATATTGTTGATGTCCGCTCAGCTGCTGTCTTTCGTCTTCGCTCATTTTGATGAAGGCGTCTCTGTGATAAAATGCATGAAATCCAGCTAGGTAAATAAAAGATTGCGGAATACATCAGTGGGAAACACATTTGTTTTCATTAAAATTTATAAAAGGAGGGCTTGGAGGGCACCAGTAAGAGCTTATTTATTGTATTATACTGACGAAGCAATTCTTTTTGTTTTCAGAGAGAGGTTCGATAAAGCATGATTGATGAATACGAACCATAATTCACTTCACTGTTTTGATCCATTTAGCGTCCATTGATTCCATTTAGCGTCTTAAAGGTGTCCTCCCTCAGCTAATTTATGCCCTGAGGCAAACATTCCAGCGCTCCTTTCGTCGTTAGTCGTCACTATATTTTCCGCTAAATATCTTCGCCTGAACCTTTACATGTAAAATAGGTGCTGATTCATCTAAAGGAAAACAACCTAAGCCTTTTTTCGTTTGACCAAGAAGGAAGAAAAGGGGGCTTCTATCATATCGACCCACTAATTCCCATCTGTTGACTTTTCCTTCTTGCTGGTCATACGTCTTTCTTGCTTAGATTACTTTGTTTTAGTTTGACCAATACATATCCCTTGCTTTTTTAATAACACAAAATATTCCATTTTTGAATTATTCTTATTTAAAAAAATGTTAACCTTATTATATTCAAGAAAATAAATTGTGCGAATGGATTTTAGTTTTACATTTGTTTTTAGAATACAAAAGATGGAAGAGGCTGAAAGCAAGAAGGAGAGAAAACCGCTGCTGCAAGAAAAAGAGGGAGAATCGAACTATGGAGTTGATCAACAATCGCTCGAACCACTTTCACTCGTTGAAAAAATGATCGTTAAGCGTGAGCTTTTTTAAACTTAGTTGAAATCGTATGACAAATTCAGATGATTCCAGTAAATGTCTATCTAAAAACTTGATTCTAGGCTTCTCTCCAACGATTTGGAGCGTTCTTGGAGAAATATTCTGCCTGACATCAGAAGAGGACATGAGCATCCACTTCCAAGATTCTGCTGTCCACAATCTAAAATATCCATCTATTCTAGCATGACTTATTGGCTTGACAGGGAGAACAGCGGCTTTGGCGAGCCTTTAGAGCCAACGATTTTTCAACGACAGAGCACTCATTGGACCTCATCGATGAGTCCCTTCAGGCCAACGTTCTACGGCTCTACCAAGACATCCAAGGCTTCCAGGTCCATTGCCTCCAGAATGAGAACCCCTATCTTGATTATTGCTTGTGGATGCATGAGGGATTTAGTTAACGGACGGACTCGGTGTTGGCCTGGGAAGTGTGAGAAAAAGCGAGGACGGTCCGGACTGGCTCAGTGCCGTGTTGGGAGAAGGACGCTGGGAACTGCAGCTGGCCAATGGACGCCTGCTCTACATTCAAGGCACACTCTGTCCCTGGGTTCCACCAACTCTTTCACAAACCATTCTTCAACCAACGCTCCACAGAAACGTGACATGCGGGTGCTGGGCGAGGACTACGAAGTGGCTCGGGTGAAGGCGGCCTCATTCTGGGCGGCGGGGGAATACAGGCTCACCCTCGCCGCATCTCGCCTCGGCTCCAGAGAGCGGCTCGGCGTTTTGGGCGCCCTCATCGGCCTCTTCTCCCGCCTCCAAGCCTGATCCACTCAAAGCCCCCCTGTTCGGGTGAAGGCGGCCTCATTCTGGGCGGCGGGGGAATACAGGCTCACCCTCGCCGCATCTCGCCTCGGCTCCAGAGAGCGGCTCGGCGTTTTGGGCGCCCTCATCGGCCTCTTCTCCCGCCTCCAAGCCTGATCCACTCAAAGCCCCCCTGTTCGGGTGAAGGCGGCCTCATTCTGGGCGGCGGGGGAATACAGGCTCACCCTCGCCGCATCTCGCCTCGGCTCCAGAGAGCGGCTCGGCGTTTTGGGCGCCCTCATCGGCCTCTTCTCCCGCCTCCAAGCCTGATCCACTCAAAGCCCCCCTGTTCGGGTGAAGGCGGCCTCATTCTGGGCGGCGGGGGAATACAGGCTCACCCTCGCCGCATCTCGCCTCGGCTCCAGAGAGCGGCTCGGCGTTTTGGGCGCCCTCATCGGCCTCTTCTCCCGCCTCCAAGCCTGATCCACTCAAAGCCCCCCTGTTCGGGTGAAGGCGGCCTCATTCTGGGCGGCGGGGGAATACAGGCTCACCCTCGCCGCATCTCGCCTCGGCTCCAGAGAGCGGCTCGGCGTTTTGGGCGCCCTCATCGGCCTCTTCTCCCCGCCTCCAAGCCTGATCCACTCAAAGCCCCCCTGTTCGGGTGAAGGCGGCCTCATTCTGGGCGGCGGGGGAATACAGGCTCACCCTCGCCGCATCTCGCCTCGGCTCCAGAGAGCGGCTCGGCGTTTTGGGCGCCCTCATCGGCCTCTTCTCCCCGCCTCCAAGCCTGATCCACTCAAAGCCCCCCTGTTCGGGTGAAGGCGGCCTCATTCTGGGCGGCGGGGGAATACAGGCTCACCCTCGCCGCATCTCGCCTCGGCTCCAGAGAGCGGCTCGGCGTTTTGGGCGCCCTCATCGGCCTCTTCTCCCGCCTCCACTCCTGATCCACTCAAAGCCCCCCTGTTCGGGTGAAGGCGGCCTCATTCTGGGCGGCGGGGGGAATACAGGCTCACCCTCGCCGCATCTCGCCTCGGCTCCAGAGAGCGGCTCGGCGTTTTGGGCGCCCTCATCGGCCTCTTCTCCCCGCCTCCAAGCCTGATCCACTCAAAGCCCCCCTGTTCGGGTGAAGGCGGCCTCATTCTGGGCGGCGGGGGAATACAGGCTCACCCTCGCCGCATCTCGCCTCGGCTCCAGAGAGCGGCTCGGCGTTTTGGGCGCCCTCATCGGCCTCTTCTCCCCGCCTCCAAGCCTGATCCACTCAAAGCCCCCCTGTTCGGGTGAAGGCGGCCTCATTCTGGGCGGCGGGGGAATACAGGCTCACCCTCGCCGCATCTCGCCTCGGCTCCAGAGAGCGGCTCGGCGTTTTGGGCGCCCTCATCGGCCTCTTCTCCCCGCCTCCAAGCCTGATCCACTCAAAGCCCCCCTGTTCGGGTGAAGGCGGCCTCATTCTGGGCGGCGGGGGAATACAGGCTCACCCTCGCCGCATCTCGCCTCGGCTCCAGAGAGCGGCTCGGCGTTTTGGGCGCCCTCATCGGCCTCTTCTCCCGCCTCCAAGCCTGATCCACTCAAAGCCCCCCTGTTCGGGTGAAGGCGGCCTCATTCTGGGCGGCGGGGGAATACAGGCTCACCCTCGCCGCATCTCGCCACGGCTCCAGAGAGCGGCTCGGCGTTTTGGGCGCCCTCATCGGCCTCTTCTCCCGCCTCCAAGCCTGATCCACTCAAAGCCCCCCTGTTCGGGTGAAGGCGGCCTCATTCTGGGCGGCGGGGGAATACAGGCTCACCCTCGCCGCATCTCGCCTCGGCTCCAGAGAGCGGCTCGGCGTTTTGGGCGCCCTCATCGGCCTCTTCTCCCGCCTCCAAGCCTGATCCACTCAAAGCCCCCCTGTTCGGGTGAAGGCGGCCTCATTCTGGGCGGCGGGGGAATACAGGCTCACCCTCGCCGCATCTCGCCTCGGCTCCAGAGAGCGGCTCGGCGTTTTGGGCGCCCTCATCGGCCTCTTCTCCCGCCTCCAAGCCTGATCCACTCAAAGCCCCCCTGTTCGGGTGAAGGCGGCCTCATTCTGGGCGGCGGGGGAATACAGGCTCACCCTCGCCGCATCTCGCCTCGGCTCCAGAGAGCGGCTCGGCGTTTTGGGCGCCCTCATCGGCCTCTTCTCCCGCCTCCAAGCCTGATCCACTCAAAGCCCCCCTGTTCGGGTGAAGGCGGCCTCATTCTGGGCGGCGGGGGAATACAGGCTCACCCTCGCCGCATCTCGCCTCGGCTCCAGAGAGCGGCTCGGCGTTTTGGGCGCCCTCATCGGCCTCTTCTCCCGCCTCCAAGCCTGATCCACTCAAAGCCCCTTCCCCCTCTCTTTTCCTCAATCAATGGGCTGAAAAACTGGCATCACAGCTGCATGCGGGGGAGGAGGAGTGGGGGAGAAAGTGGGCGGACGGGGGATGGGTGGGTAGTACAGGGCGCTGTTCTCTCTCTCGGCCACAAGTGGATAATGTGTAAAAGGTCCCCGCTGGACCCTTGTGCTGGGGAGGCTGGAAGCGATGTGGCATCCATCCTCCTCCTCATCCCTCCTGCCCCCTTCCATCAACTCCTGCCCACTCCAGCCGTCAGCCGCAAACACCCACCTCCATTTTGAGGGGGAGGCCTTGGGGCAGATGACAATGGCCTCGTTTTGCAAAGCCACACCAACTACTTCCCTATAGTCTCGGACCCCATTCTCTCCGTCTAGGTGATGCGCTGAAATGAGTCACTACCTTGCTACTGTTCTCAAAACGTTACATGTAAGTGGATTTCCTGTGAGGCCGTACTGGCTGATGTTGATGTGATTTTAGGCTCGACATGATGATGATTTGATTGATCGGCTCAATTATCATTACACCTCTTCCATTATCGTCATTTTTTCCATTCTTGTATCTGCGAAACAGCTTAGCTTTTCACTTTTGTCGACGTACTTTACAGTGTTTTTTGTAAGGTATGTTGGATACCCCATTCAATGTTGGGTAAGCGCTCACAATTTGTAATCATTATAGGCTATGCTCCTTCAAAATTTAAGGTTCCTGCTCATTTCACCGAGGCTATGGAGCAGTATACAGAAAATTACTGCTGGGTATGAGGGAAGAGTGTGTTGAGGATGAGTCAACTTGGGCCATTTCAGGTGCAAAACACATGGTTTATACCGATTGAAGAGCAAGTTCCACAAATCATCCCTGTTACCGATGCGATGTCAGCAACAAATTAATAAAATTAGACAAAATTAAAGCTTCGTGATGAGAAGCAACTGATTTATTATCAATGGGTGCCGTTTATTCTTCTGCTGCAAGCAATCTGCTTTTACGTTCCCGCTTTCGTTTGGCGTCTCCTCTACTGGCAAACTGGTTCCTTCAAGCATTTTGAGTTACGTCAATTACCATGACCAAGCAGGCATGGATATCAACGTGATCGGGGAGATGGCGCACGAGGCACGCTCCGCAGTGGAGGAGGAACTGAGGAGCACCACCATCGCCACTATCGCTGCCTATCTTGACGATGCCCTAAACAAGGCTGACGACGAACTCATCGACGCCCTCCCCGCCAACTCTCACGACTATGCTCCACTCAAGCCTACACAAGTATTTCCTAACTATCTCTCTTTCACGAATTCGTCTACCTCTCCGGAGTGAAACTGAAAAGGAGAAGCTTACTTTCACTCTTCACTGTAAAGTATAATGATTGTGTATTAGCCGGAGTCAGCGTGGGGTCTGGTGGGCTGTCTGAGCTCAAGCAAAGGGCAGAAAACGCAGTGCGGCTTCTATGTTGTCATCGTATACCTCTTCATCAAGATCCTCTACGTTGGAAACATCCTCCTTCAGTCTCATCCTAACTCTTCCCTTGCCCAGGCTAATAGCCAGAAAAATTGAGGTTCACTTTTCTGCACTACCTTTTGGACACCCAGGACACATGGTTTGGACTCGTTCTCTTTCGAGACCTGATCAACGGACGTGATTGGTTCCATACTGGCGTTAGAGTCCTTCTGCTGCTTCCATGCCTCCATCAGAGCAGGAGTTACAGTTCTTCCCACGAGTGACCTACTGCGACTTTCAAGTAAAAGTGATGGGGAACATTCACCGACACACCGTCCAATGCGTCCTCATGATCAACATGTCAACTCAAAGTCCATGCAATCTAGATTAAATGAGGGTGCTACTTGAGGTTTAACGAGAAGGTGTTCCTGTTCCTGTGGTTCTGGTTCGCCGTTCTGTTGGCAGCCACGGTTGCTAGCATTTTCTTCTGGTTCTATCGTCTCCTCCCCGGCAAACGAAGGTTGGCATAACCTCCAAAGCATCTCTTGCCTTAGCCGAGAGAGAAAGAGCAGGGAAGAGTTTGTGCGGAAGCGACTGCGAACCGTTTGGCATCGACTGACGGAGGAGGATAGGGAGATCTTCCTCTCCTTCGTTCACGACTTCCTCCGCTCCGACGGCCTCTTCGTCCTACAGCTCATGGGAGGACAGACTGGCAACGTCGTTCGTCTTCTTTTCTCCTAACTCGCCCTCTTCTTCTCCTCGCTCACCTGATCATCGTCTTCTTCTCTCTCACATCATCCTCGTCTTCTTCTCACCCACCTCATCCCCATCTCACTTCCTTTTCACCCTGAAATGTCTTGAGGTGCTGAATGAAGTGGCACTGATGCTGTGGAAGAGCTACCGGGCGGAGCATTCCCAGATCCTCCCTCCCGACTACAGCCAGTTCGACCTCTTCCACGAGTTCTTCCTACCTTCAGTCTCCCCTTCTCCCAGTCAGTCTCCTTGCTTTCCAGCAAAGAGGATGTCTTCGGCTTGGCCGAGCTGTCCAGCGACCCATCCAGCTTCCGGGAGGAGCCAAAAGGTTCCATCGCTCTGCTCCTAGCAATGGGGGAGCAAAAGGAGGAAATGAAGGCGGTGAATCGGTGGCAGTGCCGATACCCAGTCTCGTGTCCGGGAGTCAGTCACGACGGAAGTGGGGACGCCTGGGACGCTACACACAGCACGGACACTACGCACACCAGGCGCACTACCAGCAGCAGCACGGCGACAAAGACTCCCCCATCGAGGAGGCCGAGCGCATGGCTCGAATGGAGATGATGAATCGGCAGATGGTCCTTCCATCCCTCCTCTCTGTCCTCCAGAAGGAGTAGGGGGTAGACGGGGCTGGTGTAGATGGCTGGGGATCGTGACCTGAAGCGGAAAGGGATCCGTGATGGACGGCGACCGGCCAAGGAGGCCCGCCTGGGCAACAAGGCCATGTTCAAGAGCCAGAAGTACGAGTTTCGCCTGCCCAGGGCCAGCCCCCTTTGAGCCCCAGACTCTTTTCAAACACAACCTCTTTCCTGCCTGCCTGCTTTCGTACCGAAACTCTTCTTGCTAGAACGCCTCCACCCGAACCCGCCTTGCTACCGAAAATGGAAGAGTAAGCTGGGCTCCCTCCCTCTTAGTATCCCTCTCAGATATTCCTGTACATGGCATAATCTTTGGCTAGCTTTTTGCATGCTATTTACCATGTACATATACCAGTGCATGCTGTATTCAATTACATATACCCTTCTTTCATGGTATGCTGTTCAATCCCATATCCATTTATCATCATCTAGCTTTGATCAAAGAAATGCATCAAACCAATGTGTCAATCAAAGGGTGAAGCAGCTCCAATCTCATCGAAACACGCATGCCCCATCGCCCTTCCATTAACAACAATCATGTCAACAAAGAAACGTAACTTTCAGGAAACGAGAATCTAAGCGAGAGCACTTCCACGGACCTCCCAACTCTAATGACAGTGATTAAAAATTTTGTTCACTAGAACCACCTCCCAGCAGACTCATTGGGATGGTAAAAGATTTGACCCTGTTTGCGCCTTGGCGAAGGTGGTGTGGGAAAGCGTTGCGGTGCCATTGTGAGCAGACAAGCTCAGACAGGAGAGTCACCTCTCCTCCCAGCCCTCTCCTCCAATGCAAGAGAGGCAAGGGCCAGAGGGCAGGCTTCAAGTGCCAGTCGGGGTGAAAGTTAAACAGGGCGGCCTTTGGAAGCTTTGGACAGAGGAAGAGCCACGCTTAGGGCCGTCCAGGAAGTCCTCCACTTGCCCCCACGCAAACCCCCCACACTCTCAGCCAACCTCACCACACACACAGCAGACCTCTCCTCTACTCACCCTCTCCCATTGTCCGCCAAAGCCTCCCGCTCCACCCACCACATCTCACCGATGAAGACCGCGGCGCCTTTCCTTGCCCTCCTTCTCTCCGCGGCCGGCCAGAATCTGCGCGGCATCAAGGAAGCCTATCCTGAGAAATGGAATGGCTATCTCTATCGGTATCCTTCCGCTTCTAAGGCTCTTCGAGGTGACAGCAGAGTGTTGGTTGAGAGAGGCTGAGTGCAAGACTCGAGGCGAGCCATTCCCCGAATGGTTGGACGGCTACTTCCTCTGCCAGGTCTCCGCTGCTTACGGGAAAGCTTCAAACCCTCCCGGTCCACAGAGATCCAAGCAAAGCTTGCCTGCAGCAGAAGCAATAGCTTTTAGGACAAAAGCTGACACACCTGTTCGACGCGTTAGGAGGGCTGGCCTCCTTCCACCTATCACAGGGCGAGGCTGTTCGCTTTTCCGGCGCCTATTATCCCGCCCTCCCGCACAAGATCTGGAGCTTCTATGGGGCTGACTTCACCAAGGTATCACTCTTTTCCTCTTAATCTGAAGCCATAGTTGGGGATAAAAGAAGGTTTTAGTCAAGCATAGCCTGGCCAGCTCTATTCTCACCCTGGAATGCGAGTGCAGAGCGCCTCTGGTCAAGGGTGCCACAGGACCCAGACACCGCTCCGATACATCCTAATGTCGACTTCTGGAAGGTCGGACGGTTATTAGCGTCTATTTTGTCTGATTGCTGAGGGAGAAGGAGGTGGTTATTTTCTAGAAATGTTCTGGGCACAACAGAGGCTGCCACGTGGGTGGGAATGGACTTCGACATCCCCACCCTCACCCACTTCCGCAAGTTCAAGCTCATCGAGACCTCCGACATCTTTCGCAGCCCCGACACCGCACACATCAAGCCACTCGGCATGCCTACACACCACCGCACCGATTCTGACGGCAGTGCGCTCTTCAGCCATGAAATATGCGCGAATGCTCTGGTCTACCCAAGCAGCGGACGTTTCATAATTATACATAGTTTCGGAAATTATTTGCCTTGTCCAGCTCAATGAGGAAACTAACAGACCTGTTCTGAAAGTCGTGAAGAATTTGCCAATCCTTTACTGAGAGCTTTTTATAGTGATTTTATCACTGAGAGGAACTGCTGATAATTAAAATGGCGTATGTCAGAATTAATCGGTCATAAACAGTTGTGCTGCAGCAATTTGGGCGACAACATCGGCGTACTCACTGGAGCAGTCGCGGATGTACCAGGTGATCTTCAGCGTCAACTCCGGCGGCGTCCGCTCCGTGGAGGGCATCTACGAGTTCGGCCGCTTTCAGCTCCGTCTATGCGGACCCGACAATGCCTACAACGGGGACAAGGCACCTCCACTCCTCCTTCAAACATCGAAACTGCTCATCACCAACCTACTTACAGTCACAATTGGCTTCCTACGGTCACAGCATCACCTCTACTACCAACTTCGTCATAGTTCCAATCACTTCTGTCGTCTTCAATCCCTGCACCCTCCTTCGGCAATCTATTCTCTCCCACCACACCACTCAGCAGTCTCTAAAGCTCTGGATTTGCAGAGGTGAGGCGTCCAAAGAAACGGGTGATGGTATTCGAGAGCCAACATTCAAAATGGAGGTTGAGGCCAAGACAGGATAGGATTGGGGTGGAAGGGCAGGGCTGAAGATGCAGGTAGATCCGGAAGTACCGCTACGTTTCCTCATCTTTCACAAGCCCAGTCGCCAGTTTGTCACCCCGCGCCCACTGGAAACCTATCCGCCTGCCTATGTCTCTCATCAGCTGAACGGTAATTTCCATTGCTAATAAAAAGCTTTTCTCACCCTCTTTTTGCAGCATACGAATTGCGAAGCGGAATGGTAGTGGCGGATATGATAACCTATGACAGCTTCGATGTCTACAACCGCTACTATTACGTGGATTACCTGAAGAACCATCTCTTTCCGCCTGTGGCCAAACTTCGCCGCTTCACTATCAACCTACAGTCCGGTGTCGTCTACGAGTTAATTCCCCATTCATCACCTCTAACTCAGCTAACAAAATTAAACTTGCAGGTCCAATCTGATCCAGCAAGGAAGTGTGGCGGCGGAGTTTCCCCAGTTCAACCACGCCTACGAAGGACGCCCCTACAACTACGCCTACCTCATTCAGAACCCCTTTGCCGCTGGCTCGCAGGTTACACTTTCTTTGTTACATCCCATCCAATGATCATCAATCATAATCATTATCCCATTCCAATGTTGATGTTTTGGTTGTCATCAAAAACAGTAATCTGAAGTGAGCAGTTTCAGGTTGTGAAACTGGACGTCACCGATCCGACTGGGAAACGGAATAAATTTTTTGCCCCTGGCGACAACTTTGCACTCTCAGAGCCCTGGTTCGTAGCGCGACCGGGTGCTGTTCAGGTGAGTGAACCGTTCTTCTTCAAAATATCCAATCCTAGCCGGGTGCAAATAAGCGGATCAGGAAGACGATGGTGTCCTGCTGGTGAGGGCGCTGGACGTGAGCAGCAGACGAGGCCTCCTATTCTGCGTGGATGCGAAGAGCATGACAGAGATGAGTCGAGCTCTGGCCCCAGCCTCGCTTCCCTTCGGATTCCACAACCGATTCTTCAGCAAGGAAGAGCTGGGCCTGCCTCCAGGACGCCCTGTTTCTACCATACACGGTTTCCTCTTTCCCCTAAGAGCTTTTGGACTGCTTGCAGACAGATTGAGTTGGAGGCATTCCTGGAGTAGAGCCGCCTCCGCTGCCGGTGATTCCACTGCTGCCAGAGCGTTCAGCCCCGCCCAGTCCGCCTACTTCGCCAAAGCCGGGCTCCCTTGTCCCAGCTTCATGGCGTATCTTGGCTGCCTCCACTACCAGCCTACCTTCCAGTCCCCCTACTCCTAGTCTGACTACTCAAGGTTACCTTTTTTACCTAATGAGCACTGGATGTTTTTGTTCTCATCATTTGAATTGCAAAAAAGCACAATTTGGAATTTTATAAACTGTAGAGCTGTCATTATATGAAAATAGGGCAGAGAAAGAGTTGAAGGGCGATTGGAGCCAGAACATGGGGGACGTCGGGCTAGCGGGCGTGAATCTTGGGCAGGGGAGGAAGGTGGGGGTGAGTCGGGTGGAAGACTGCGCTTTGATGTCGTTGCACTCAGCAACAATATTTGCCACCTCTTTCAGGGAATTTTCAATCTCCCTGGCCGATTTTGCTAAAACTCTTGCTCACTGTGTTCTTCTTGTTTTACAGGGATTGTTTAGCTGCGGGTTTCAGCTCCATGATTTACTTTTTAGTTTGATTATTTATAGAAACAATTATTCATGATCTGCTTTATGATATGCTTCCTGGTTCCTACCAAGGATGACAATACAAGCAACCTGACATAAATATTAACTAAAACAACGTGATTTTTCTGCATTGAAAGAAATATAAAAACGGTTGTTCCATGCGCATTTCAAAAACGCGGCTTGCATTTCCCAGCAAGTGCGCAAATCTGCCGCCGCCTATCTCCATCTCCCATCTCCCAAACACTTTATTCTGCGGCAAATCCTGCAGCCTTCCTTTCCAACCCGTTCCCATTGCTTCAGCCCAGCCATGTCGCTGCTGAGACAGTTGCGGAAAAAGAGCTACCACATATCCGCCGTCCTCGAAACCCTGGCTAGCCTCTGCTTTTTTCATTCCCTTTCCCAGATATCCAAATCTTCAATGACGAAATGAGGCCTGCAGAACGAGGCGAATGTGAGCGAAGAGGACCTGGAGGAGGTGGCCAGTCTACTCGGCCGTGCTGTCCTCAAACTCCAAGGTCCCTCCTTTCCTCCTTGCCTCCCATCCTTTCCCCAAACAATGCAGTTGACAGATTTGACAGAGCAGCTGGAGGAAGAGCCAGTACCACAGTCTCCCCAGCCACCGCCCCTCAATCTCCCAGTGCCACAGTCTCCTCAGCCACCGCCCCTCAACGAGGCCCCGACGGCAGCCAGTCCAGCGCATGTAGCACCAGCCCCAGCAGCCCAGCCACCGCCGTCGCTGCTGCTGCCGGAGATGAGCCAGTCGGGGGGCGTGGTGGCAGGCCCCGGTCACTTGGAGCTGGACTCCTGGCAGAGCCTCCTTCCGCAGCCCTTGCCGCCGCACAGCTTCGCCCTCGCCAGGGTTCCTTTCAGCTTTCTCTTCTCTCCTTTCAGCTGAACAACGGCCGTGGTTGAAGATGACATGGGCAGAATCTCCGGCCTCTTTCGCGGTGGTGTTGGAGTGTCAGCTGGCGGAGCTGAAGCGCTTCAATCGCCAGATCCAGGAGAGCGCGCGTCGTCAGCTTCACCCCATTCCCGTTCCCTTTCTCCTTCTTGTCTCTTCTGGAAGAGGTTGGAGAGAGAGTGTTGAAGGATGAATTGGTGGAGCAGGACTGCCCGGTGCTAGCCCAGTTCCAGGGCGCCTTCTACCGCGCTGTCATCACCCAGCTCCGGAGCCATGATGTGGAGGTCCTCTTCGTGGACTTCGGTTCTTTTCTTCCTCCCTCATTCGGCATGAGCATGTGAGCTGGTTGAGGCAATCGAAGCAGGGTGTCCAGACAGGACCTGCGCATACTGAAGCAGAAATACTGCGAGACGCCCTGCTTCGCCATCCCCTGCCGTTTGGACGGTTCCAACTATCCCTACTCCATCTTTTAGCTGTTTCTAGCCAAGTATTTTGAGGCGTAGAAGCAGCAGATGAGTTGACTCTGGGCCAAATGACCGCCTTCAAAAACGCGTTCCCCGAAGACACTCCCGTACCTTTTCGCTTTCCTCTTCTTTGCTCCAAAACCACATCTTCAGGTCGCCATCCAACCGAAGCAGCTCAGCTCCAGCGATCCATCTGGCAGTCGTCTATTGGTGGAGCTGCTCTCCAAAGACTCACCGCACATCTCCATCTCCAACGCGTACTCACCCCCTCTAATTGATCAACCTCTTAGAGTCCTTTCTCTAGATTCAAAAGCTACCAGAAGTCTGCACATTCTGCGCCAATCCAGCACGAAGCGACTGCGTCTTCTTCTTCCTATCCTTTCGGTTACAATTCACTCACTTCTTCCTCAATTCCTAAACTTTTTGAGTTCATTAATAAAAAATGCAGAGAGAACGAATTTGAAAATGAATATTTAGTTTGTGTTGCCTGGAATTAGGCATGGCAAATAATCATGTTCCAAAACCATATGATACAACCTAGGTTTCTCTGTTTTTGTTGAGGCCATAAAGATGGGATATGAGCTTTGAGGAGCGGGAAGCGCGATGGCGGGAATTCCGTTGGTAGAAGACGACGACAGCTGGTCGGAAGTGGAAGCGTCTGGCTATGCCAAGGCCAGCTCGGACACCCACTTTCACTTCACCAGCCCCGCCTCTACTCGCCTACCCAGCTTCAACTACCCTTCTCCTTGGGTTGGCATTTGTTCTTTATTTTTCCCCTTTTCCTGCTTCTCATAAAATATCATATTCGTGAAAATGCTCTAAATTCAAGATAATCAATTTTCAAGTGAGTCAGAAAGCCAATTTTATGAATTGCAGTAGTGCGACACGCCAGAGCTGAAACGAGCTTGCTCAATTTTGGGTGGTCAGTAGTAGCCCATTTGAGAGTATATCACTTGCTGTTAGTCTGCTTTTGTTTAAACGAAGTGTTGCAAAATATGTGCACGAGTCCGACGACACCGGTCATTCGCATCCACTTGTCATTCCTCTTGTTTCGCCTTGCGTTTCCTCTCAATCTTTGTGGCGCGTTTGTACTATTCAGCGAAAACTTCATTGCCAACTCAAAAGAACATTTGAAAGAAAAACGAAACAAATGGCACCACTTGCACTGTGTTTACCCAATAATAAATATTCCCATCCATAATGCCCGGAAAACAGTAATAACTTAGGGAAGGGGAAGGGCAGGAGGGTGGCCTATGGCAAGAAGCGTCACTGGATGCAAGCCTGCAGTTTCTCGATCCACTCACCAGCCGCTCGGGCAGTCGGCGCACTGAAGTTGTACACCCGCTTGGCCGTTCGAACCTAGCATATCACAAACCTTAGCCATCTACAGCACTCTCAAGCAAGAGAGGATGAGAAGGCAAAGCAAATGAGAGTAAACATCGAAAGCAGCAGTGGCAGCAGGCCGTTGGGAGGGCTGAAGGCCGGGGGGAAGGACGTGGACGGGAACTACGGAGACCACGTCACTCAGATCGATCCAGCCTTTGCAATGAGTATCCTCCCTGCTGTCGTAGTAGCGCAGCTGAAAACGCATCATTTTGCTACCCAGGATAAGAAACGGAGCGTAGAAGGGAAGATACCTGGTGCTTGAGGGAGTCGAGGACGAACCAGCGCTGTTTCCAGTTCTTGAGCAAAGCACCGCGCTTCATCAGATAGCCTTCATAAGCGCCGACAGGCGTCTGAAACTCCTGTTCTGTATATTACTTCCCTGCCACTGAACTGAAAATATACCCGTACCCCAACACTCGGGCTGTCGGATCCTTGCGAGTGCTTCTCGTCTCCAATCTCTGGAAGCAAAGTTTGTGAAAGTGGCGCAGGGTGAAAGAGGAAATGACCGTCATCTTCTCGAATGGCAAGCCGGGGAGCGCCTGTGTAGGCTGCTGGTCCACTGCTACAGTTGGACGGAGCCACAGGTACGCACTCCTTGTGACACACCATCTCACACTGGACGCATCGGACGCCTGCATTTTGTCTTCTTTATCTATCTATGTACTCGCCTCAAATGCCCATAGGCTGAGTGATGGTGGAACCCTAATACTTGGTGGAAGAGTGGAGGGGTTGGGGAAGAGAGGATGGATGGAGGGAGGCTGATTACCTGGCTTGATCATGGGGTAGATGATGCGATCGCAGACGGGGCAGGTGATTGGACTGGTGACGGTCCATTTGAGGAAGGAATGTGGCCGACTGCCTGAGCCTCCCGAAGCCAGCTGACTTCCGTTCCCGCTAATCCAGTTACCTAATCATAAACCCATCATTTACCCCTTTGAAGAGAAGTGATAGGGGGGACCTTGGCTGGCTTGACGGCCTTTGAGAAGCAGTTGAATGGTGCTCTTCTTGTGCAGTGCCCGAAACTCTACACTGGCCAACTCTGCGTCGCCCCACCACGCGTCCAACTGCCGCCATCGATCCTGTTTTATGTTTTTTTATCTCCATCAAATGTTTCATCTTGCTCTATCTTCAAGTTTCAATGGTTCTAAAGCAAAGAAACCTTTTGTGTGGCAGATGAGGAAGCGGGTGGCAGGGATTCACTGAGGGGTCTGTTTGCTCTTGCCGCTTCCAATCCAGCGTCCAACTGCTTGATTTCCTTCAATCCGCAGGGGATATGGAAAAGCTGAACTGGGGAAGAAGGATAGAAAAAGGCAGACCAGTAGAAGTCGATGAATGGCGCCGAGAAAGAGCTCGTTCTCGGGCTGGTGAGTGGCGTAGAAAGCGGGTGGACGGGAGTCGGCGGTCAGGTCCAGCGCCTCTCCGTCCTCCAGCTCATTTCGTCGCTCCTCCCACTCTGCCTCTGCCGCCGCCAGGTCGTAGGCAGTGCCCAGTGCCAGGCAATCCTCCTGCACTGCTCCTCCTGTGTCTGGAAGGAGAGGAGAGGAAGGGGGACCTGGTAGTAGTCCCAGAGATGGAGGGCGGGGATGGAGTGCTGCGGGCGGAGGACGCCCTCTTTCACCAGGTACATGCTGTTGTCGAAGAGCAGGGAGTCCTCAAGATCACCTGCCACTACTGGACAAGTTTTGGTTGGTTGTAAGAGGCAAACCTCTCGGCGCAGCGACACAGAGTCCCAGAAAGATTCTAAACGCCCCGCTTTCCTCAGGGTTCCTGTAACCAACTTGAGAGCTTGTTTGTCCCAGAGCAAGAGTTAGCGCGAACCATCCTCTGCAGCCTTGGAGCTGGCGTAGAGAGTGCCTGTGAAGAGGAGGATGGAGAATTTGAGGGAGGCTGGGGAAAGAGATGTGAAACCAGCAAGAACGCGTTCAGCTTCGCAGTCGAGAAGGAAGGTAGGAAAATAGGCGGCGGTGGAGTGGTAGGCCAGGTAGCGGAGGAAGAAGTCGTTGAACTGGAAGTAGGCCGGATACTGCCGCATCACCTACAGCAAGCACGTTGAAGGACATCAGAGAGGGCGGGGCAGATAGGTTAACCTGGTGAATGGTATCGAGGAAGAGGAGGAAAGTTGGAGCGATGCCGGAACTGGAGCTGTTTTGCGTATGGTTCAGACGATGCGAAAAGCGATGTCCACCCGCCAACCATTCCTAAATACTTCCCATTCATTTCAAACTATCCGTTTTGTAGCATTTCATAAATAGAGGAATTTAAATAAGTCCGAATCACAATTCTTCAACATGACAAAACTTTGGGCGACCTTTTCAATGAGACAGCGGAAGCCTTGGAAAGTGCGATAGTAGGGGTCCAAGAGAAGTTGAGCCAGACTGCTCAACTGCAGCGTTGCATCCCACCCACCTCAACACAACTTAGCCTCATTTTCTTCCTTCGATCGTAATTGAGGGCTCATACTCTCTAGGCAAATGGCTACGCTGGACTTCTGGATGTCGATGAGATCCACTATAGCCGTCGCTGACTTCAACAGTTGTGACACCTCACAACCACAGCGTCTACTCCGGACACCTTCATCTAATGAGTTGGTTGACTTACAGTCTGGAGCCAGGAGGATTCGTGAATCTGGCGCCACATGGACTGACCCCCTCCCCCTCCTCCGCTGCCCAGATCCGTGGATGGGCCTAAAGATGCCCTCTTACTTTATGACTTTTTGATGGGCGACAGAGAACCAGTAGCGCGAAGAAATTTCTTCAGCGCTGCCTTTGTCTCGTGCGAGCTGGGGAAGTCCAGGCCCACGAACTCGCTGCTGCTCTCGTCCAGTTTCACGCTCTGATATTACCAATAACTTTACAATCGCTTTCTCTCACAACTCTTGTGGCTCACCTTAGCCTGGGACTTTTCGCCAAATATGTAGAGGCTTGAACGGCTGAAGCTGATGGCCTTCTCCGAACCGGTGCTGATAGGAACTCCTCGTTTGCTGCCTAGGTCAAGCGAGGTATTGTTTTAGGGTACTGGATGGCTTGTTGGGATTGTAAACGGAGAGTGCCCCCAAGGACGTTGGTGGAGGAGCCGATGACAGAGCGGTGATAGCCCGGCCGCATTCCCCGCTCCACTCCCTCTGCACCACTTCACACTTCTCTCTGTCCCCACCAAGAGACCTCCTAACCCGGCTTCCCGGACTGGCTTCTCCGTCGAAGCTCAGGCGTATCCATGGACAGCAGGCCAGAGCCTCTGCAGGCACAGGCAGGGTATGAGAGGATAATAAGGGAGGGATTGGTGGGAGGGAAGAGAACGCGGAGAGGTCGGCGAGCATGAGACTGTCCAGGCTCATGAGGCTCTCCAGGGAGGAGCTCTTGGAAAGGGAGGCCGCCGTAGGAGATAGGCCCACCAGCGCCGCCATATACTTCTCCTACCAACCCAAGGAATGTCTCAATCCGCCAGCTCACTATTCCGCTCACCTCTTCCACGGAGGTGCGAAGCTGCTGCTGATTCTCCTCCATGCCAGTTGCGCCTCTGCAAATGCTCTACCCACTCCTGCCATCTTTCAAGCTTTTTCTAAATAAAACTCATTATTTATATTTACGATGACGTTATCTCTCAGTAGCTTTTGATTCGCAGTCTGCTTGTTGTTCGCCGGGTATCATATTTTATACTGGAGAAGTATCACATTTTCCTTTAGGACTAACGTTCAAAAATGTTCCTGCGATTTTCCGAAATTAGCACTTTTAGATAGCACTCAGCATCACTGTGCTTATTCTTTTTAACTATTTCTTTCTAAGGAAATGTTTTGAAAAAATCGCGGTAAAGTGCTGTATGATTAACGTAGATTTTGATGATTTTATAACTATTTTATGAGGCGAAAATGGGAAACGTAATGGCATCCTTGAGACGAGCTCGGACGACGTTGGAGGCAGCAAAACCGGCGCCGCGGAGGAGCAGAGCCCCTGCCTCACTGCGCCACACCACCACTGGCAGCCGCCCGTTTCTATGCCCTTCAAATACGCCTCCCTTCATCAATTCTGGCACTCAACGTTCAATCAAAGCTGGGACCTTTGGCAATTTTGCGGAGGGACTCGTCGCCGACGGAGGCTGGGACTAAAAGCGATGCCTGGTAGGTCTGGCAGAGTTGGAACGTCTCGTTGGCCCTCGTTCGCCGGAAGCCGCAGCCTAGCAGAAATTCTTTCTTTTCTCCAGTACTCTAATGCTCCTTTAAAACCACTGGTCAGCAGCTGAAGGCGTTGATAGTCGGAGAAATAGGTTCGATCCTGGCCCAGCGCTGTGGAGGAGCCCAAACTTCCGCTCATCGTTCCAAAACCACCTCCGTCTAAACTCACTCATGGGATAGGGGAAGTAGGGAAGAGAGATGAGACCTTTGATAAGTGCTCCGTGGAGGGATCCTGGAGCGGCAAGAGTCCCGGCTTTTATTCTCAGCGTTGCCCTGCGCAAATCAATCAGCATTCAGCTGCCAGGTTAACAAAACACTAAGTGAGAACCCCTGCGAAGCTTTGGCGCCCATCTTCTGGATTGTTTTGTTGAGCTTATGCAACCTGAAAATAGGATAATTTGAGGTTCAATCTGGTTTCTTGTGAAACATTTATGAACAATGAGTTGTAAAGTATAATCATTTATAATCTTGTTCCATGTGTGAAAGAAATTGTATCTGTATGGGAAGAGCAAGGGCGGATCTAGGTTTTTGGATCGGGGGTGAAAAAAAATGTTTTTGGGGGTGAAAATATTTACTTTTCTTCTTTCTTTCCTTTTACGTCCTTTTGTGATTTAGGTGACCTAATACCATCCACATACTTCGGGAGGTGAATTCACCCCCTGAAATCGCTTCGGGGGGTGAAACCTTACCCTATTCACCACCCTAGATCCGCCCTTGGTGAAGGGATGAGTATTGGAAGAGATTGGAAACGGGTTGTGCTTGTTGGGAAGGGCGTGAGTGTGAAGACTGTGCGTGGGCTGAGCAGCCGTCATGCCCGCGTCGCCTTTCAGGGCGAAGAGATCGCTCACAGACTCTGGCCACCGAACGCTCTCCAACGCCGAGCACAGACTCTCCACCTTCTCCCCGGACACCTCGCTGTCGAACGCCACCTTCAGCAGCTGCAATCCACTTTCTCTTCCTCACCCTCATCCATTTCTCCGTCTCTGTGAACCTGGAATGTGGTGGAGCGTATCTGGAGTGGGCTGTGGAGTTTGGTGTGTGGTCCGTAGAGGTCACCTAGGACTGCAGCGGAGGCACTGAGTCGCTTCACCTTGCTCAGGCCCATGACGGGGATGGAGCGCACTATCACCTGCTCGCACACTGCAATCATTCATTCCTTCTCCCTCCCCTTTCCCTCCTTCACCCATCAGCCGATTCCAACCTAGCGGGTCCAAGGGCTTCCCCTTGAAGATGAGACGGTAGTTGGTGAGGAAGAGGGCACCCTCGGCCGGTAGCAGGCTGGAGCTGAGTGACCAGGCTGCATTCGTCTGAAAGGAGTGCGGGACTGGAGATGGTCAAGGATGAAGACGGAGGATGGGACCTCGAGAGAGCCAAGGGAGTAGCGTCCGTCTGGTAGCAGGACCACGCGTAGATAGCCCTGCAGCATCTCCTCGCCCGCGATAAATGTTGGCATCAGCATCTTCGGCTGCAATTCAAGCATTGGCATTCTTGAGCCATGTGAGCACTTTGATGGAAATTGACTCGGTTGATGGGCGGCAGCCGTTTGGACTCTCGGTGGATCTGCTCCAGGTTCTCGATATGAGCGCCCACGAAGCCTACAGAGTATTCACAGAAAAGCCTTTCTTAGCTGAGTGAGGATGAATACCGGGTATGCGATGGAGGAGTTGGTCCATCATGGGGTTGGGAAGGTTGGCCTCAGCGCAGACCTTGTCCAGGAACTTGCTGATGAGTCGCACAGTGCCGGAGCCCAGGTCGTTCACGCTGTCGCCTCCAAGCTCCGCTCCCTCATGAGAAAGGAAATGTGGAGATAGAAGCAGAACCGAGGTAATCGTGGGCAATGCCCTCGATGTAGCCGGACTCTCCCTGGCTCAGGCTGCTCGCGTCCACACTCACGCTATCCTCCTCCCCACTCAAATTAGCCTCGTTTGTGTGGGGAATTGAGTGGAGGGAGGGAAATTGGATCGGCGACAATCATCCCAAGAGAATATTAACTTGTTTCTACCAATCAAGACCAATAAAGCAATCGAAAATCATATTCTACTAGAATTGTATTCAATTTTCGACATTGTATTTTAAATAAATGCAAAATACCTAGCAGTGATCTGGGTGCGCTGGGAGCCGGCGACACTGCGATTCTCCAAATTCTCCACATTCACCCGACGTAGACGCGAAGCGTCCAGTGGCACTCGCAGGTACACCTTAGCATTCTCCCATGTCCATATGATCCATGAGATGAGATAGTGGAGGGGCATTGGAACCATAAGGTTGGTGTAGTGCGTAGCCTGGGAGAAGACGATGGACTCCTCCTCCGCCCTCCACTGGTCTAGCTGGAGAGCAAAACAAAGACAGTTCACAGATAATCCTCCAAGCAGCAGAGCATGGGGCTATATGACCTGCTCTTTTGAGGCTTGGTAGCGCAGGCGAAGCTTCTCGGCAGCTATGGCCAGCGACTCCGGCTGAAGCTCCAGCTGCCAAAGGTTGCAGCGACAGGAGGACTCCGCCCGCTTCTCCCCTCCCGCTCCCAGGTACATGCTCCGCACCTCAAGCATTAGCTCAAGGTCTCTAGCATTGAGGAAGGGGGCTGGGAAGTGGAGCATGGTAACCTGTAGGTTGACGTCGTGGTTGAAGGCGGCCTCCCAGAAGGCAGTGTTCCGCCACACCGCGTGCTCCTGGATGCAGGTGAACAGGAACTGGTGCACTCCTTGGCTCAGACGCTGCAGTCAAAGACTATTTTAGGACTGAGATGAATGAGAAGGTGGGCTGGGAATGTTGCCCTGGAGAAGACGTTGGAGATGGAGAGCAGGGCGTAGGCCACGCCAAATTCGTCCGCATTCGACTCGTTCTATGGACAAGGGTTTATTAAGGGCAAAAGGATGGAGGATGGAATGGGAGCTGGGACCTTGAGAGCGGCGTTGACGAGGCGAACCAGAAGGTCGAATTGGGGTGGGAGTAGGGTGGCGCGATTCTTGTTCTCCGCCAAGAAGGCCTGCAGCTCCCGGCACAGACTCACGCGCACCACCGCCGACTTCATGCTCAGCATCACTGCCGAAATCATCTGCAGCCATCCTTCTCTCCACTTTTTGCTTCTCAAAGAGCAGAGCAGGGACCTTGCGGCACTCGGCCGTGCGATTGTCGAAGAGGTGAGCCAGGCTGGTGCGCAGGACCTCGAGGCGGCGTGCCACCGGCTCCCGGGCACAGGTGCACAGACGCCGCGCCCCCTCCGTCGCTGGCACCAGTCGAGGGGCCGGCTCCGCGATCCCCTCCGGACTCCCCGGCTTGGCCGCCAGAGCTCGCAAGCCCGCCTCCACCTGTACCCAGCTTTCATTTGACTTACTCTGGCTCGCATCCTCTTTGGCTGCCTTGTGAGAGTCGAGGAGCGGGAAGGGGACTGGAGGCTGGGCCAGGACGGCCTCGGAAGGCTGTGGCATGCGCGGTGAGAAGCCTTGTGCCGCCTTGTTGGGGTTTTCCTGAAAGCCAGGAGTGGGTGTAGGGGAGTAGAGTGAGTGGGGGAGGTGAGTAAACGTTGAGAGCGAGCTGGTGAGAAAGGGCAGAGATGGAGGCGGGTTGGTCGGCGCCCACGAGCTCGTCGAACAGGTCCACGGGGCGGAAGGGACGCCCTCGCTGACTCACGAAGGCCTGGAAGCTGTTGGACTCCACCAGTAGACGCATGAAGGACTCTTCCTGTATCCATCTTCTTTCTTAGCCTCACCCACTTCCGTAAAGAAAGAAGGATAGACTTGGAATCTCCGAAGACCAAGGAAGGCAGCCTTGTGGAAGGCAATAGAGAGTTGGGGATGAAGACGGATGAGTTGAAGGCACTCGCGATAGCCCGCCAGCAGTTCCGCGAACAGGCGAACGAAGCAGGCTCGGATGCCTTCAGCCGCTTTGATGAACAATTATGAGAAAAGACATTTGAGGACCTTTGTCCAGTTGGAAGTGAGCAGTGCCGTTGGGTGAGGCAAGTGGTTGGGGAAAAGCCAAGTCGTCCTGCACAATGCGTTCTGAGCTCTGGTGAAAGATGAGAAAAGGAAGTGAAGCCTGGAAGAGTGCAGGGTCCCGCACTTGGTTGAGGTTGTGGAGGAGGTTCGTAAAGTAAGGCTCGGGGAGGTTGGGAACGACTACGGACTCGGGAACGAAGATGCTCCCCGTGTCCAGGTCCACTGTTATCACGTCAAATCTGGGGAAAAGGATAGTTTTCATTGGCCATCAAAAGCGTTGGAGTGTTGAACAGTTCGCTGAGGCGCTCCTTGAATTGGCTATGGATGCCCATGATGAAGGGAGACGGTGCTCCCAGATAGTCCAGCAGGCTCCCAGGTAGCATCGGCACGTACACATTGCTAAACCTCTTTCATTTCTCCATCTACCAACAAATATTTTCCCTCTCTCAGCCCAACCTAAACTCCAGCGGGTGAAGCAGAGAAACAAGGGCCTGACAGGATTCCGTGACCCGATTCAAGCTCTGGGAGAAAAAGACAATCTGCAAACCATTCCTGACACTTCTTCCAACCCTTCACAGGCTAGAATTTGCCTTCTTGTCGGTAACAACGGCGCTGAAGAGGCAGACGAGGTTGTAGAGGCCGAGGCGGTTGAGCAGGTCGGCCACGGCGGAGCCCGTCACCGGCACCGTGGCCGCCAAGGCTGGCTGCAGCATCGCCCGATCACCCGCCCCCAGCGTCATCTTCACCGTCGCACCGCCTAGCCATGACTCCTCCTTCCCATCCTGGAGAATTGCAGGAGGGAGATGATACCAGGCGATGGAACTCGAATGCCGCCGATGAGGTTGGCCACCAGGCTCTCCAGACTCACGCTCAGGCCCTCCACGTGCACCGTGTAGATGGTGCTCAGGCAGTGCTGCAGTTGACGGCATGGGTGACGGCTATGCGAGGCAGAGTTTAGCAAAGGCCATACCCGAAAGACGACAGGTAGATAGTGCTGGGAGACGAGGACTAGACAGGCTGGTGCATAGCGAACGGCCTCGTCTCGCTCCTCGTCCTCTCCCTGGCTCCAGTCTAAAGTCAAATATGGGTGGTAAGCTAATGTAGGAGATGGGAGGAGAAGAAGGATTGCCGGGAGAGGTGGGTCGGGGTTTGTAGGTGGTGTAGAAGGCGAGAACGGCGGCGTAGTGTGCCTTAGCAGAGATGTCCGTGAGAATGGAGATCCAGAAGCGCGGCCGCTCCAACCGACTCGACAGACGCCACCCGCATGGCTGGCAGAACTCAATCCACCCACCATCTCATCTCCTTCTCTTGCTTCAACTTCTTGAAAGATTCAAAAACAGACAAAAGTTTAAAGTGGTATGGATAGAAAGAGGGAACCAGCTCAATGCCGGGAAAGAAGGCAGGCTCGGTCCAGTCGGTCTCAGGGAAGCGTTGGACCAGGCGCCCCTCTCCTACCCCGTTCCCTGCACACAGCCAATCTATTCCCCAGCCAAGTGACGGAAAGGGGCAGAGGCTACTTTCTTTGGCCGCATCGAAGGCGATGTAGGCAAAGTAGTCGGCCAGGCGACGCATGGTCAGGGGGCTTCCTGGCGAAGGCTGCTCTTTGCCATGCTTTCTTTGCCCGGTGTGGAAAAAGCCTAGGGGGCCTTGGGGGATTAGGGGATGGAAGGGCTTTTATTGGCACACCCTCCTCCCTCCGCTTGGCCCCCTCCACCCCGCTCCTCGCTCTCAGCACGCTCCATCGCTACACACCTCATCTGCGCGCTTTTACACTATACCCCTCCTTCATACACTTCTTCCTGCCTTCTTTGTCCTCCTCCCTCTATGATTCATTGAGGATGGGCTAAGAAAGTGAACCTTGCAAATAAGTAAGAACCTAGAACCTATGAAAAAGCAAGCTCTAGAGTTAACCAATCTAAAACAAACAGCCGTGAGAAAAATACGTAGACTGCTTAGCCAAAAAATAATTTTCTTTGCTTGCGTATTGTGCAATAAATCATACATGATGCTTGATATAATTTATGTGCTTCCTTGGATTAGAGCACTAAAACAAAGCATGACTATAAAGCAAGCACCTTTTCTGCATTAGTGATACCCAGAAAATATAACATTGAAAAAATACGTCCGTTTGTATTCTTGACTTTAGTGACAATTTTTGAAAATTTTTGACACTTGGCTTACAACTTTTGCGACATATTTTTTACTATCGGTATTTTTTTTATTTGTAAGTTGCCATTTTGAGTCACCTTCCGTGAACTCAATCATAAAGTTTCTTATCTCTAGCTTGCAAAAAGACTGCGCAAATTGCAGCCACAATCGAATGTCGCACAGGACGCCTTGACCTGCGCATTAGCAGACTAGAATTCACAAAAACCAAAATATAATTATAAAAAATTTAATCATGGCAATGAGGAAGCACCTTATTCAGTCGAGTTACAGACTCTATCATGGGTATTTTTTCATAATTTTATTATAAATTTTAATTTTTCTTTATCAATTTATTTTTGCAAAGTTTGGGGTATTTTCAGGCTGCGACATGGAGGAGCTAGAGGAGAGCGAATAATTGACCTACGCTCAGACACGGTGACTCAGCCGGACGCTGATATGCGAGCGACCATGGCGGAGGCTCCCGTGGGTGACGACGTTCTTGGCGAGGATCCCACTGTCAATGGTTCCTTTAACTCAACCCTATCCTTTCCTCTAACATACATCTATATCATCTTTCAAGAGCTGGAGAGGAGGGCAGCGCAACTCTTGGGCAAAGAACGAGGACTCTTCGTCACTTCCGGCTCCATGGCTAACCTTCTCTCCGGTATTCCTCCTTCCAGTGTCCTTCAAAGCCGACTGTTTCCGCAAAACTGCTCTATCAGTAAACTCAATAAAAATAAGGAAGTATGAAAAATAAGATTGCAGTGATGGCGCATTGCATGGAGCGTGGGAGCGAGCTCATCGTCGGATCCTCCCAGCACATTCATAGGTAGTTTCCATAGCCACTCATTTGATTGCTAAAAAAGCTCTGATCAGGTGGGAGCAAGGTTCGGCTGCACATTTTGCCGGCGTCTCCTCAACCTGCTTGCCGAATCTGCCCGATGGCTCCATTCCCCTGTCCGACATCCGGTTCCCATCTCTTCCTGCCCCTGCACCCTTCTATTTTTGCGCGGCCGCAGGCCGCCTGCCGCGGAGGGCAGGGCAGTCAGAGCTCCGGAGGCCGGAGGGCATGGGTGCGGAGGCCCCGGAGCGTAGCCTAGCATGCGAAGCATACTAGGCGAAGCGTAGGGGCCGTAGCACCCGTGCCCGGAGGCCGGAGGAGCTCTGGCGCCCTGCCCGAAGCGGCGGGCGGCCAAGGCCAGCTTAAGCAGTTACCCCATTTTTGCGTCCGTCTGTCCGCATATATATATATATATGTGTCTTTCCGGGGCCTGTACTCCGCGGTTTTTCAACGAAATTGGCTGATTTTTTGCATGAAGGTCCGACTGGGTGGTATCTCCAGGCCATTTTTTGCGCTTGACGTAATTTTGCGTTTTTCGCCCAAAACCCAAATTTTTGATGTTTCAAAGCACCAAAAATCATAAGTAGCTGGGTTTTCAATGAAATCAGCTGATTTTTGGCAGGTACATCCGTCGAGGTAATTTCTTGAAGCTGGCAAAAAAAAATTTCGAAATATTTGTTATTTTTCATTTTATGGCCAAAAACCTAAAATCTTGATGTTTCAAAAATTTGAACATCCATAAATCAATGGTTTTTCAATGAAATCAGTTGAATTTTGTCATGTACGTCTGCCATGGTGATATCTAGAAGCTGCTAAAAGAACTTTTTGAAAAATTTATTATTTCTTGATTTATAGTTAAAAACCCAAAATCTTGATGTTTCAAAAATTCGAGCATCCATAAATCCATAGTTTTATGAGGCCGCGCATCTTGGCAATAGCCGAGAATACCTTGTTGCTTCTTCAGAGACGCGATAAGGAACCCAGAGGACCATCATCACCCGCGCACGCGACTCATCTGCCTGGAAAACTCGTATGGGGGCAGTGGATGCGTCCTGCCACCTGCCTATGCTCAGGTCTTCAGCTCATTGCTCAAACTTCTTAGCATTCTACAAGAAGAAAGGGCGGTGAAGTCAGTGTGGGAGCTGGCTGAGAAGCACGGGCTGGCGGTGCATGTGGACGGAGCTCGCCTTTTCAATGCTGCAGTGGCCAGTGGAAGACCAGCAGCCGAGCTTGTCTCAAAAACTCACTCCGTATCAATCTGCCTCTCCAAGGTTAGCAAATTTAATTTTCATACTTTAGGAACTCACTAATGTACACCTTTATTTCGTTGAAGTACGAACCATTTTCGGTTTAGAGAAATCAATGTCCTGTCCAGCGTCTGATGATTAAGATTGAGATTCAATTTTGATTAAAATGATATTCCCGTAACCTAAATATTGTTGAAGAAAGTGAAACCGGTATTTTTTCCAGTCATGGAATATAATTGAGGGTCTTGGTGCTCCGGTGGGCTCGGTGATTGCTGGAAGCGGGGACTTTGTGGCAAAGTAAGGCCATGGAAATTGACTGTCTCTCTTAGACTGAATGAAGAGCATGACACAGGTGTAGACGTCTCCGAAAAGGCATCGGCGGCGGCTGGCGACAGGTTAGACACACTCACATTCCCCATTTCCTCCTACACTTCTCCAGATCCCTCCCTCACTTCTCCTTGCTAGTTCTAAAATTGAAAAAGAGCAAAAAAGAATGGTGGAAGGGCAAGGTGCAGTGTCTTCGTATGTGCCATGCTGATAGAGCAATGGTTGAGGCTGGCATACTGGCGGCAGCTGGTTTGATGGCGCTGGAGAAAGCGGACGTGACACTTGCCGAGGATCATAGAAGAGCTAGAATTCTGGCTCGCGGTAGTTTCTTTCATGCTTCCATTCGAAATCCCCAATTCTTGCTGGCTTACCAGAAATCGAGTCCATGGGCGGTCAAGGATTCAAGCTGGACGCCCCAGTAGAGACCAATTTTCTCTACATTCGCACGAAAGCACCTGCCGCCATTGTGGCTCAAAAACTAATGGCAAGATTTATACTAATCCCATCTTTAAAATTGTAGAATTTATAAAGGGTCTTGTTTTGGTCTAGCTTGAAGGTAGAAAAGTTTGAAGGAGGGAAAAGACCCAGTAGCGTGTTTTGCTTTTGGGCCAGAAACGCTGCGTTGGGTAATGCACAAGGGAATCAGAGAAGAAGACCTCCCCATTGCCGCTCAAAAACTGTTTGCAGTATGTCAGACTCTTGATTCGTGATGTTCTGTCAGCTGTGCAGTTCATTTGTTCTGTCAGCTTATTTGGGACGACGGTTGAGATGTGCGTGCCTATGAATACTCCTTTATGCAGTTTTTTTCTGCATTACGGTGAAGATTGCTTCTTGAAAAAGCCTATTACGGTGCTTTAGCTCTGACGAAACGATGCTGGAGAAACAAAGCGCTCATGGGTGGGAAAAAGGGGCCAAGTGTGATTTGGAGGGACGGAGCGGAAGGGCGAATATGCGCTGATCTCCGGGCCTTTGTGTGCGCCTATAGCAAGGAGAAACATCTGTTCACTGGCATTGTGAAGGTCAGGCAGGCCCTTCGTGCACTGTTCGATTCATTAGACAACTGATCTGGATATAAGGCAGAGAGGGATCATCTTAGCTCATTTCTAAAATCTTTCTTTGGCATTACATCATTCCTCTTTTCCCTCCTTTTGTTCCACGCAAAACTAGAGGAGTTTCCCTGCTTTCTAAAAACTGGACAAATGGCTGCAGATAAATATTGTGGCATGATGCGGGAGCCTGATTCTTCGCTCATGCCCTCCAGATTAGCCCTGGGACTCTCGTCTCAACCGTGTCCAGCATACACTTCCCAGAAACGGCGATGAAGAAGGCTCATCAACTGTGCCGCTCTCGGCGTCGCGTCAAGCTACCTTTTCTTAGCCGTCGCATTTTTTGCTCATCATTATGCAGTAGTGCTAAAAAAAAATACGACCAGTCAAAAAATGCGACCTCCAAAATGTAAATGCGAGCATTGGTTTATTTGGACCCCAGAAGCACGAATCTGGTGGTCGCATTTCCTATTTCAAGGTCGCATTCCCGGTTTCAGCCTATTCAATGACTCATGAAGGCTTGTTTAGGTCTACAGCCCAATTAAACCTTCTGATGAGGAATGCGACTCCCAAATTGGAAATAAGACCATTGGTTTCTAATGTATCTGGACTCCTGAAACACGAATCTGGTGGTCGAATCAGTCAATCACAGTCATTTGCATGCAAAGTAAAAATCTTCAGCATGTTTCGGCTCAATTAATTCCTAGCAGTGATGCCCTCGTCAGTGTTCTCTGTGCACAACTTGCCTAGGCGATAGGTAAGGGCATAGGAGACCAAGTCAGCGCCTATTGAGTCGTTACAAGCAGCAGTTGAGCACACTTTGAAAGACATGAATCTTTACACATCCTGTCTTCGCGGGTGGGTGGCCTAGTGGTAAAGTTTCCAACTTTCCTCTAGGTTGTCCTGGGTTCAATCCCAAGCTCGCTTTCTGCTTCGATTCACCTCCCGCGTGATGATTATGCCACGCATTCTGCTTCGATTCATTCAGCGTGTGACTTCCACGCTTTCTGCTATTCAATGCGTGAGGATTTTTCCACGCATCATGGTTAAGCGTGTGACTTCCACGCTTATTTTTTGCTCTTACTGGACTTTTTTTAACCCCACTGGCCAAGGTGATGTAGGCAATGCCACGGGTGGTCTTTTTTGAGCCCCACTGGCCTAGGTAAAGAAGGTTCTGCTCGCACTAGTTTTCACTGAGCCCCACTGATAGGATTGTCGCCCTCATCAATCTTCTATGAGCCACAATTGAGCAGACGATGAAGCCTTGGTCTTCTATTAGGCCCCATTGTTCCTGGCAAAGAAGGGTGGCATGCCAGAGACACCTTGTCAAATTTGTCACCTTGTCACCTTCAGAAATTTGCCTCTTTTATAGCAAGAAAATGTAAATGTTACTAGCTGGCGCAAGTTTAGTGTATAATTATCATGTTTAAGGGCAATTTTTCTTTAAAATACCGTTTTTAGCAAAAAAATTTCAATACTTTTTAACATCAACCAACTTTGACTAACCCCCAAATAAGCCTCACCGGTGGGGGGTGGGGCCCCCCGGGGGGGGGGGGGGGTCGGGGGGCACACCAACCAACCAACTTTGTGGGGGGGGGGGGTTAAATCAACCAACTCCGGGGGAGTGTTCCATTTTGAATCGGGACACATATGCTTATAATAAACAAACAAACCTATGAAGACAACATTCTGATGCTTTTTGACGTGAAATTTCCAATCATATTTTCAAACAAAGCATGTTAACTTTGTAGCTCAATGTAGGATGCAACATGTATGCTCTACGTTTTAAAAAATGAATGCTCCTTTAATGTTCCGCCAATGCTCTCAATGCACAATGCTCTACTTATGACTTTCACGGATCAAATAATTTAATTGAACAGAAATGTCATTTAGAAAATATTTTTACCTAAATAAGCCTTCATGAGAAATTAAATGAGCTGAAATCGGGAATGCGACCTTGAAATAGGAAATGCGACCACCAGATTTGTGCTTCTGGGGTCCAAATACATTAGAAACCAATGGTCGCATTTCCAATTTGGGGGTCGCATTTTTTGAGTGCTCGCATTTTTTTAGCACTATTGCATACTGATGAGCTAAAAAATGCGACGGTTAAAATTCAAATGCAACGGGTCGTTTCGAACATTTTAGGACCTCAGGAACTCAGATTCAGGCGTCGCATTTCCCTTTTCTGAGTCGCATTTTTTAACACTACCCGCCCTTCTTCTAGCGTGCTCCATTATATTCATTATTTCCACTCTTGTTTAATAAACCTTTCAATCAAAGGTATAAATCGCTAGTCGATGTGTTCAAAATACTTTCCTTTCTTGGTATCAAATTGAATGATGTAATGAAAGGGTGGTTTGAGAAAGCGGATCATGAGTCGCCAGGTCATCAAGGTCACCGTGAACGGCGATGGAGGTGGAGGAGCGATCAAAATAAGCGTTCCAATCGTTAGTCACTTCATCCTATTCACAGTGAAACGAAGCCATAAAAGAGACATACAATATGACATACATAAAAGTCTTTTCTATTCAATATGTTTCGATTAGATTCCATTTAGTTTGTCTAAATGGGTCATAAGCACGGATGTGAAATAAAAAATAGGGCAGGAAGGAATCTGTGAAGTTCATTGAAGGAGCTAGAGCTCCAAGTGCAGCTCGCTGTGAACGCCGATGCCAGTGTGGAAGTGGAGGCCACCGTCATCCAAGTCAACTTAGCCATCCACGGCAACTCCGCCACCCAGCCCAACACCGCCCAGCACACCCAGCCCAGCCCCCAAGTCAGCCATCAAAGTAAATTATTCTTCCGCTTGAGGAGTATTCATCCAGCTCTAAGACATTCTCTGCGAGCATGTCATCTTCTTAACGTCCTCAACTGTTGTAGCTGTAGCTTAGCATACTTCTTTCCTTGGTACCAAAGCATGAATCATCATCGTCCTGGGTCATTTTTTAATGAGTGCCATCCATTTCTGAGACTCAGAGCGGATATGTTTTTGCCACAGGTTCTCGTAGGTATACGATTCGGCTGTATGCTCACTGTCCGAGTGCAATGGGAGACAATTTTCAGGCACGCTGAAGGAGAAGGCTTATATACGTTCTTTTCCTGGCATCAAATTGAATGCCGTGATGAAAGACTCGTTTAAGTAAGGGTCAAGACAGGTCATCAAGGCTGTCGTTAATGGCGATGGAGGAGCGATCAAGATAACCATTCCCATAGTTAGCCATTTTATTCTATTTCCAGCGAAAATAAGCCATATAAGAACCATACGTTATGAGGTCCATAAAAGTTTTTTTTATTCAATATGTTTCGATCTAATTCCACTTAGTTTGCCAAAATTGGTGATAACCACGGACGCGGAATAAAAACAGGCCAGAAGGCACATAATGTTGACACATAATGAAATGAACACACAATGAAACACATAATGAAATAACATAATGTTCATTTCATTGAAGGAGCTGGACCCAGTCTCCCTCCCCTCGCCTTCCCTACCTTCCTTCCCTCTCAACTCCACCCTCCCTTCCAGTCCGTGGCGGCGGCAGCGGGGGTCCAGCAGGCTGCCGGCAGCAAGCTCAACGACTGCAAGGCCCTCATCACCAGCGGCCTCTTCGCTAGCAACTCCACACCCAGTGCCCTCACCCACAACGGCAGCCTCGACTCCCGCAAGAAAACGCTTGTCCTAATCTGACCAAATAGACAAAATGACAGACTGACATTGACAGATACGGCGCGTGAAGAGACCGCCGCTGCCGGCGCCGCGCTGGGGCCACGGCATGACGCGGCTGGGGAAGAAACTGACCTTCATCGTCGGCGGCACCGCGCCCAGCTACTCCGTCTTCAGCCGTTCCAAGTCCAGCGTCCTCCGCTCCACGCTCTTCCTCTTCAAGGACGAATGGCGCTCGGCGGCTAAGCTGGCGCACAGAAGAACGGGGCTCTGTGTGGTCGAGGCGCAGGTTCCTTCTCTCGTTGTCCCCTCACTTGTCCAGTGGGAAGATTTGAGGATATGCTGGTGGCGCTGGGCGGGAAGGACAGGCGGGGCGTGGCCCGAAACTTAGTGCAGTTCTATGATGTCAACAAGGACCGCTGGAGTTCCCTGACTCCGCTGCCAAGCAATGTTTTCGGCGGATTCGGAGAGGAGAAGAGAGAGTTGGCCCCAGCCTCCTCCAGCGTCAGGTTCGGCGAGACTTCGCCCATGGACCTGCTCAGCCAACGCCTAATCCGGGTTTTCCGCCACCAATTTAGCAACAACCTTTGATAAACAAAAAACAAATGACGCTTAATCAAAAAAGTCCAAAGAAAGACGGAGGAGAGACGCAAGAGCGGTTGGCGAGGAGTAGTGGTGGTGGCCTGGTGGACTGATCTACTTTCACCCAGTCTCTCCTTACCCTCCCTCCCTTCCCTCCCAGATCCAGCCTCCCTTCCAATCGGTGCCGGCGGCGGCGAGGGTCCATCTCTCTTCTACCGGCTCAGTCTGCGTTCTTTCAAGGCCCGGTGGCAATTTTCGGCAGCATGTCCTCCCCCTCCTTCCTCAGCCGAGCCGGAATCATTTTGCCAGCCATGCTCTCCTCGTCTTCCTCAGCTTGTCCACAACCTGCAACGCCAAATGCCAGTCCTCTGGCGAGTGCTAGTGGGTGGGACGTCGGCAGCGGTGTCGGCAGCCCACCAGCCCACTGGGCCTTCTTAGCGTAACCCGACGTCCTTCCACCCTCCTTCAGCCTCTGCAGTCCTATGGACGTACGCCTCACTTTCCTGATGTACGGCAAACGATTCCTCAGGACTCTGGCCAAGGTAGCCTTCTTCTCGCCCATCTTTTCCTCATCTCGCTCTCTTCCATCCTCTTACTGGTCTCCATCCTACCATGGAACAAGAAGATTATAAATTGGGCTGGCGCGAGGGAGCAAAGCGAACCGTCAGCGCCCAGCCCCTCTTTTCGACCCAGGTGTATGTTTTGAGGCTTATTGCTAGATCTTTATTTTGATAAGGCTCTAGCTCGTCACAGGGAGCTTCAATCTTTCTAATTCTTTTTGCATTGGAAAGAGCATCATCAAATTGACCAAAACTCGCGAGAAATCGCTGAAAAGTTGCAGAATTGTAGTAAATTTTGTAAAAAACCATTTGTCCGAACTCCTACTCCTCCTCCTTCTTCTTCTTCTCCGCATCTATTCAATGGACGATAGTAGGTATTCATTTCTTCCCCCCGCCCCCTGCCCCCGGTCACTGGGCTTCATCATGTAGTCATTTATTGATAAATCTGAAGTTGGGGTAAGGTGGCATATGCCCCAGTGGTTTAGTGGTGTACGCGATTGGTCATATAAATGCACCTGGCAGGTTCGAATCCTTCTCAAGCGTTCTTTTTTATTTTTGTCTGTTTGAAGTTGAGAAAACAACTGGTATCATCGGAAGGCCTAATGTAAAGCTCTATTTTCCCAAAAATCGATTCTCCTAAACAAAATCTAAGAAAATTTCTCAAAAATTTTTGTTTGACAATAGAATTGTTTGTTTGCTTGTTCGTTTGTTTTGTTTGCATTGTAATTTCCGATTTGAAATTTTTTTTAAAGTTTTTGTTTATTATTTATTTATTTATCCAATAAAATATTAGTTAAATATGTAACCAACATTATAAAATTTGTATTTATAAATTTTATACTATATTAAAAGTGGAAGAAATATCTGGTACCATCGGCAGGCCAAAAGTGGGTCTCTTTTCTCCATAATTTGCAATTGACTCGAGTAAAAAGTAAAGGAAATACATTTTATACTAGTGGAATCTGCTGCGTCATCTGCAGTTTGTTTTTGGGCGCGCATGGAAAGAGACAATAAACTGCGCGCCAAAAACAAAATGCAACTGTCCAAGCAGCAGATTCCACTAGTATAAAATGTATTTCCTTTACTTTTTACTCGAGTCAATTGCAAATTATGGAGAAAAGAGACCCACTTTTGGCCTGCCGATGGTACCAGATATGATTTATAACGTGTTATAATCATTTATAATCTGGAAGGAAAAGCGTTTTAACATTACGACGGGGGGTTATGCAACCTGGTTCTTCATACATGATCCTACATCCATCCTGCTGGTCTGCAGAACCAGGAGGCCTACGACAAGGCGGACATGAAGTTCTCACGGGCGGGAAAAAACGCAGTGTGATTTGGCGGGAAGATTGAGCGGAAGAGCGCATATGCGCTGAACTCTCTGGGTCTTTGTGTACGACTAGTACTATGAGTAGGAACAGCTGGGGAGGCCACAGGCCATGCTTTGTGTAGTGGATGTAACACAGCGGGTATAGAGGCAAGTTCTCTCTCAGCTTTCGCTCCTCCAATCATATGTAGAAGTCTCTATGAAAACTGAGAAATGGGCTGCAGATAGCTAGATTGGCATGATGCGGGAGGCAGATTCCACGCTCATGTTCTCTAGTTCCAGTCCAGCTCCAGTTCCTCCCGCCTACTACGACCATACGCCCGCGGGTTCTCCCTCCAGCTTTCTTCTCTTCTCTCTCCTCTTCTCCTATTAAGGAAGCTGCTTTTAGGCTGGGTGCGAAACAAAGCGTGACCATGCGCTCTAGGTCATTTCTTAATTTCTAATTTCATTGGCCATCTCATGACTGCGTCACTGCCACTGCCAGCGGACGCGTCCTTGCCAAGACGCAACTCAGCCAGACGCCCGGCTTCGCAGCCGCCTTCTACGATCAGACCCCCGCCGGTTCTCCTCTTCTCCCCCTTCTCTCCTCCCCGCTCTCAGCATGGGCACGGAACAGTCAGTCCGCCGCTCTTAGGATGGAGACTGAAGAACGCCACTGCAGGGGCCTCTAAGCGACTACATGCACCTTGAGCACCATCCGAAGGTCCCCAACGTCTCTTTCGTCGTCCCCCCCCCCCCCGAGCACAAGCTCCACCTCGTTTCCACAGCCGACTCAGTCTCCCTAGGTGGCTCCCGATTTATTCTCCTCATGCCTTAGCCACTCTCAGCTGAAATTGTGGAGATGGAGTGAGTGAAGGAGCGCTGCAACGCATTCCCGGGCAGGGATCTGTATTCCATCCGGACCATCCATCCATTCCAGCTCTCCAAATTTTCGACTACGACTTCGACGTTTCCACCCCACTGCCCCCTCTTTTTCGCCCTTTCTATATGCACTAGTTTCCAGGCAGCTCAGAGGATGAAGCGAATGAGAGTGTACGAGCTCCTGGTGCCCCTGCATCAGCTCACGCCGAACAGCAACCTCCGATCAGACCTCAGCGGGTTCAATGGAGGCCGCATTCTGCGCCTAGCCTGGGATCCCCAAGAGTTTCTCCTTTCTCCTTCCTCTTTCTTGCCTCCTTTTTTACGCTCTTTCGCCTTTTGCCTCCTGCAGGATGTGATGATGGTTTGGGTGGTGATGGTCGCATGAGGACATGGGAATTTCAGTGCTGGCTGTGGCTGTGGCGGTGAACGCGAATTGGGACCGCCAAGTGATGCTCTACTGCCTCCGCAACATCTTCTGGAAGAGGGCGTAGGTGGACGTCCTTTTATCTCTTCCCGTCTAAGCTCCTCTCGTCTCCAGAATGCCACATCGTGGCTGATGTCACGCAGTTCCCAGCCAGCTTTCCGGTTAAGGCGGATGGTGCGGGAGATTGCTTCCACGCCCATCCGCCCACCTTCTATTCTTAGCGACCTACGTCTCATATTGTACGACCAGCAGCACTGGTAGCTCTCTTTTCGTCCTCTTCCATCCCTCATCAGCCAGACGGCTGAGTCTGTGACCTGTGTTCTTTGAAGGCCAGGAGGGAATGTGCGGCAGAATGTCCTCGCCCTCATCCCGCAGCCCAGCCTCAAATCCTTCGCCAGCCATCCTATCCTCGTCTTCCTCAACTCCTCCCTCACCTGCAACGCCAACTGTTCGTCCTCCGTGGAGGCGGTGGCCGAGGAGCTCACCAACTTCCCCCGCCTCGGCTTCCTCGTCCTCGTCCTCGACCTGGGCTACCAGCCCCTCTACGGACTCCATGCGGTACTTTTCGCTCTCCATTTCACCCCACTCCTACTCTTATTCTTCCAATGGAGTGTATTGACTGGCAACGGCAGAGAAAAGTGGAGAGATAGAAGGGTGATGCGGTGGTAGGGGCGATGGAGTGTGGAGTGGTGATTTCGGAACTCCGTGTGGATCGAAGGCGTGAGTTGGTGGGCGGGACGTCGGCAGCGGGTTCCGCAACCTCGGGCCCTCCTCGCTAAGCCCCATATCTTACGCTGCTCCTTCAGCCTCTGCCGCACCTTCATCATCTACGGGCACCGTTTCCTCGGCACTTTGGCCAAGGTAGCCTTTTCTTATTTATCCCTCTCTTCCATCCTCTTACTTCTACTGGTCTTCAGAACCAGGCGGCCTACGACAAGGCGGACATGAAGAAGGTGCTGGGGAGCTTCCCGGCGAAGGCGGGGCAGCGAATGCTGATCCTGCACACGGAGAAGGATGAGCGCGCCCCTCTCGACTCCTTGCACGACCTCATCAGTGCGCTGCTGGAGGAGAAGCGCACACTCTCCTCCTTCCTGCCGGCACTCACACCACTGCAGGGTCCTCTCTTTATTCCCTCCCTTCTTATTTCTCATTCCTTCCAACCAACTTTTATGTCATTCCAGGAAAAGGGCGGATATTGTTGCTTACAGTCGAAATTTCCTAGTAGCTAAGGGTTTTCAACCTACAAATTCTATTTGGGAATTTTCTGCAAGACTCTCATTTCGAAATTTGCATGCACATTTACTAAGATTGCAAAAGCTATTATCTCTGGCCTTTGTTTCCGCAAAGGGTGGAAAGAACCTGGCGGGAAAGTCAAATCCTCCCATCCCCTTCTTCTCAGGCCACACTTGACAGACAGCAGACCACCCCAGCAGACCACCCCGGCACAGCACACTAGTCTAGGCACTAGGCACACTTTTTCTTTCTTTTTATCCAGAACATTGAGCTCCACCCCAAGCTATTATTTCAGGCTCAGTTCATTCAGTCTCGCTTTACTCTCGCCTCACTTTTCTCCACCACTCTTCCATTTCCCGAACAATTTCTGAGGAAGGTGGCTGAGATGATGGAAGATGCAGGTTTGACGGTGATGCAAAGGCTCTGTTCTTCTGCTCACCATGGCTGCCCCCTGCTCATAGCGCTCTGTTAGAGCGCACAGTATGAGTGGGGTGCTGCCAAGAAGTTAGCCGAGGACCTCGACGCCCTCCGCACCGCATTCCCAGAGGATGCCCCCAACAGTTGGCCACTCCCGAAGCT